>CAKNXH010063214.1:0-59879 GCA_932178445.1 Andricus quercusramuli
AAAAAAGCTCAAATTAAAAAAAAAATGTAATAATGACTATTTCAATGAGAACAAATACTAATTTTTGATTAAAACTGTTGAGAAAAAAGGATAATTTGAACCAAATTATAATTTAAGGCAAAAAATAATTTTTAATACAAATACAAAATTTCAAATAAGTATTTATTGAAAAAAAAAATTGCTCATTTTAAGGTTATATAAATATAATTTTTATGTAGGATTCTTGACAAAAATTCCAAAATATTTTCTAACATTTCAAACATTTCAAATTAAAACTTGAGAAAAAAACATTTCCAACAAAATGGTTTTATTTTCAGGCAAAAAGGGGTAATTCGCAACGAAAAATGTGATAATTGCTATGTCAAAAATAAATTATTTTAAATAATAAACGGATGAATTTAACTTGAAAAAATTAATTTTAAAGAAAACGAATAAACTTTCAAGTAAAAACGATTTTTAGTCAAGAAAAAAAGAATATTACAACCAAATTATAATTAGACGCAAAAGACAATTTGTAATGCAATATGATAATTTCGAACAACTATTCATTCTTTAAGTCATTTATATTTAAGGTTATAGGTAAAAATATAATTTTCCTGAGAGTCTTAAAAAAATTTTCGAAGGTCTTAGAATATTTCTGAATATAATGCAATATTCCAACAAAAAAATATGAGTTTTAACTAAACAGTTGAATTTTCAACCAAAAAAGCAGAATTTTTAACGAAAAATGTAATAATTGCTATTTCAGTGGGAAAATTCGAATTTTTAATTAAAAACAGTTGGAATCAACTTTTAAAGAATGAAATTTCATCCAAATAAATGAATTTTCAAGTCACTAAATTTTTTAATGAAGAAGACAGAAAATTTTCAACAAAATTATAATTTAAGGCGAAAAATATTGTTGTACACAAACTAAAAAATTTCGAATAGCTATTCATTATTTAACTGTTTTTTTGCTTGTTTTAATTTCTATACATATAATTTTCATATAGGATTCTTGGCAAAATTTCACAAAATTTCTCAATATTTCGGATATGTAAAATAGAAATTTCAGCAAAAAATATTTTTATCAATCAAACACTAACTAAGATATATTTATAATTTTATTCCTGAAATCTGTTCCCTTAGGTCAAGCATGGTACAAAAATATCATAAAATTTAAAAAATTACCAACTATTTACAAGAATTTTTTCATAAAAATCACTGTGTATCATGTTCAAATAAAATTTGGGAATACTTATAAAACGTATCAATATTTCCCATGTTCAAAATTAATTTATACAGAGTACAGTTTTTATTTAAAATTTCACGAGGGTTTTTGTACCATGTTTGACCCTATCAGGGCGCAGCATCAAAGAAAAATATTCAGAATTCTCTTGAAATCCCCAAAAGTGTGATTACAGCCTAAAATAACATGAAAAGAAAGGTAATTATCAGAGGTGACTATACATTAAAAAAGTTGATCAATGTAATGAATTGAAAATTTTACAATTAATTTAATTCTAATTTAATTGATTAAATTAATTAATTATTTCAATTTTTATCTATTATTTTTCAATAAATTAATTTTATAATTCAAAATTTTATACATTTTATTTTCATTAATTCGACACATTACATTAAAAATAATGATTTATTACCATAATCTTAAAATCCCTTATACGTTCCTGAAAGACATAATACAAAATGTTTCGAGACTTCATTACATGTATTTGAAGTCTTTCCTTCAGGTGTCGTTCTGGAATCTGGAAATCAAAAAACAACCCAAACCTCCTAATTGCCCACGAAACTGAATCGCCGCGTCCGACTCGGACCTCGGACAAGCTCGGCTCGGCCCGTGCCACGCTGCCACGGGTTCGTGCTCGTGCGTCTTCGTCTTTAAACGAGGATGGCCGACGCAACGCTTAACAGAGTCTTCTCACCGACACACTGCGTTTGCATGTATTTTTCCCAGATGGGAACGTGGTGGGGGCCGAAAAATCCCACGTTCTGGAGCCTCTGCTCGAAGCTTGGTGGTGAGACTTGAGTCTCGCCACACCCCATGATGTGGAAGAAAAAACGACCTTGAATCATTCCTTGGATCAGAAGACTCTTTAATAGAAACCATATGCTGAAGCCTTTCGTACTCCTCCATGAAATCGGTGTAAGCATCCTGAAGTCGAGAATCCCCTTTGAAACGTTGTTCACTGTGAAGTAGCAACCTAAGAGCTGAAGAATATGAATCTCCTAGCTTTGCAACATCATTCTTAGTTGGAAGACGAACGACGTATCTTCCTTCTTTTGTTCTAGAGTGAGTCTCTAAGAAATACTGTTCACAAGCGTCCTCTTCTAGAGTCCTAAGAGGTTTTGGTGGGACTACTTCATTATCTTCCCAAAATTTTTGTAAGTCAAAATACAATTCATTAACTTTGCAGCAGTGAAATGTGGTGACTGGAGAATTATAAATTGACGAATCCTCTCCCGTTGGTCTACACAGTATCCAGCCTAAAACAGTTTTCTGAGCAACAGGAGCAGGAAGGTTACCTTTGCGAAGGCCTGGCTCAATTAAAATTGAATATACGTCAACACCAAAAATCATATCAACTGGATGATTTCCAAAGAACTTAGGATCTGCCAACTGAAGGTCTGCAAGATGAGGCCAATTGCCGATTTGAAATTTGGTTTTTTGACGTCTTGCCACCAATTTTGGAAGAACAAGAGCTTTAAGTTGGAGCCTAAAATCTGACGGAAAGTGAGTTTTGACTACGACGGAAACCGATCCTCGTGAAGTTCCTGATTTACTTTCACCGACGCCTAACAAACGTACGGAACCTTTAGTCCGAGGCAGTTGCAATCGTTGCGCGAGCGATTCCGAAATAATTGAGAGCTCAGAACCTTGATCAAGAAATGCTCGAACATAAAGAGTTTGACCGGAAGGTGCAGTCACAAAGACCATCGCGGTGGTTAACAATACCGAAGTTGTTTCATTCAAGCAAACTTGCATGATTGAAACTGCATGAGAGTTAGCCTGCAGAGTTGGAACAGTGGATGAATCTGGAAAATGTTGAGTTGGAACTGACAATGATTCATGAAGAATTGTGTGATGCTTTCCTTGACACAATTGACAAACATTTTTTGAAGCGCAGTTTTCGATCATGTGGGATCCTAGGCAATTGCTACATAATCGTCTTTGAGTTACAAATTCCTTTCTTTGGGCCACGGTTTGAGATCGAAATTGCGGACATGACATCAAAAAATGTTGTTCTCTGCACATGAAACATTTTCTATCCTGGAACGATTTTCTTGGTTGTTGTTCCGTGACTGTATTGACGTTAGCAGTCGTTGATTGCGACGATTTCTGTTGTCTCCCAAACTTATGTTTCTGATGTTGAGACTTCGTTGATGATTGTGATGATGCCTGCTAACAGCAGCCTGTTGTTGATTCAACAGCTTCCAATGCACGAAGACGATTTTTAAGAAACGTTTTAAGTTCCTCGAATATCGGAGGTTCTTTTGAACTGCCGATCGATGTTTCCCAATCTCGAAGAGACTGATGATCGAGCCGTTCGACAGTGAGATATACAAGAATAGATGACCATTCACTTACCGGTTTATTTAGGGAGTCCAATGCCTCCAAATAATCAATAGTTGAATTGTAAAGTTCTCGCAACGAGCTTGCTGATTCCACTTTCATTGGCTGAAGTGAAAATAAACCGGATAAATGAGAATGTACTAAGACACGTTTGTTTTCATATCTATCTTTCAGTAATTCCCAACGGCGAGTATAATTCTCATTTGTTACCGAAATGTGACGAACAAGTTGCGCAGCTTCCCCTGAAAGATTTGTCTTTAAATGATGAAGCTTTTCTACAGAAGTGGAAGCCGCATTGGAGTGAACCATCGATTTAAAAAGGTCAGCGAAATTTTACCATTCTGTGTATACGCCCGAAAATTTTGGTAATTCGATTTTCGGCATTGAACGCGATGATGAGAACATCGGTGCGACAGAGACATTCGACGCTCCCGCCTGAGCACTTGGATGGTTTTCAATAGCATCTAAAAAGTTTCTTTTTGCTGTCACATAAGCTTCCTCAGTTTTACTAAAAAAGTCCGAAGTGAAATACTCGTTAGTTTTATTTTGATCGCGAAATTTTATTAATTCCAGATGCTGTTGTACGAACCGCGTCCAGTTCTTCTCTAACGCTTCCATTCGCGATACTAATGACCCCTTTGTTTGTTCCTTTACTGATGCTGCATTCGCAAACGAATTTTTAATTCGATTACACAGCTCAGTTTGGTCTAAAAAGAAATTGTCGAACGACATTGTAACAGAAGACACAAAGTAAGATAATGAAAATTAAAGCCCAAAATACAAATTTATTATTGTTTTTTTAATTAGTTGAAATAGTTCGCCTCACAATAATTTGCTGATTTGCAACGAGCCGTGGAACATGTGAATATTTTTGACAGTTGCTGTGCATGTGTATCAACATAAGAATGTCAACAACAACCGATCGACAGACACACGAACTTGAATGTATACTTTCGCGCGTGAACTCTCGAGCCCGAATTGATATCAAAATTGTACTTACAAATGTCCATTAATAATTATAAACCTTTCGTCGATAGGCATTTTTCAATAACCTTTCCTTGTAATTATTTGTCCAGTCTTGTCACCTGACAATGTTGATATTATTGCATGTGTTTGATTCACAGACATTGATTGAAATCCTAAAAACAAGGGACCATCGAGTATACTTACAGTTATTACGAAAAATAACTGTTAATACAACTGCTTGCTATGAGCTCACTAAGTTCAGCTTGAACTTTTGCACGCAAATAATCACAAAGTCACAAAGTCAAAAAGTCACAAAGTTAAAACGTCATAAAGTTAAAAAGTCACACAGTTAAAAAGTCACACAGTTCAAAAGTCGAAAAGTCACACAGTTAAAAAGTCACAAAGTCACTCAGTCGGAATGTTACAAGTCACAAGTCACTTAGTAATTTTTTAATCACCCATGCACTTTTAGAACTGCACTTATTGTACCAAAGACGCTGCCACAGACAATCACACGACGATCCACTGACTCAAAAATGTACTATCCGGTCGTAGGACCAATGTTTTGACTCAAATTAAAGTAATGGACTGTATTTGTTTTCTTCATTGTTTCATTTTCGTTTGACGGATAGTACTGCACTGGGTTACATACAAAATTCACAAAAATCCATTTCAGTTAACAAGGCTGACGCCAAACAGCGTGGTTATTTATTAATTAAGAGAAACAAATTATATTTGGTTAAAACGACTAATCTCGCTGCCAGCAACATGCGAACTCAGCTCAACGGTAGCCGAAAATTGGGAAACGACAGCGAGAGTGAGTGAATCTGTGAGTGTGTGTATAATTGTAATAAGACGTGTATGTGTAAATATAATGACCGAGGACCGGCTGAAGAAATAAATATTGTGACGTCTCAGCTGATAGAAGAAGAATTCAGCAATTAAATTAGAAATACATAAAAACAAATAGAATCAATAAGGACAAGAAAAATTGCATGGAAATCTTGAACAGTAGCTTTTTAGAAACTACCTGGCGCCCTTCAGGCAAATAATTTTGGGATACTTAGTCCCAAAACAATGGTGCGTAGATTTCGAATATTCAGAAAGCGAAAATTAAGATTACAAATGACGTCCACCTTATGGGCCCGAATGACGCTGGCAGTGAGTATCAGGTAATGCCAGGGGAATGAGTCACCACACAGAAAGCTAATTTTAATGGCAATACGGATGTTGCCAAACAACACTGACCAATTAACTTTCACAAATTAAAAATAAAATAAAACTAAAAGGAAGGTAAAATATAACTTTGTAGTTTGGTTGAATCAAAATAAATTAACTTTCCTCTGGTTCATGAAAACAAAGGAAGGTTATTTAACCATTTAAAGAAAACAATTTGAAGAACAATGGTAAATCGAAAAATTTGAATTAAATAAATGAATTTTGAAAATGAAAGTAAACTAATCAATATCATTTCCAGTCCAACTTGTTGGAATTTTTGTTCATGCTGTGGTTGACACAAGTGGGCCTCAAAATTTGATTGGTCAGCAGATATTGCAAAATGTTAATAATCCTGTACAAGTTGAACAATCTGATATAACCCATATTTTTGACCTGTCATTAAATCAGATTCCAGTTTTGGGGGTCTGTAGATTGTCGGTCACGGTGGCCAATCGAACAGCAGAATTGGAATTCTTGGTTCTGGAAGATTTTAGCGACAGCTGTGTGCGTTTAACGTCACAATCACCTTCAATTAAAAGGCAAACCTGCGCGAACTTGTTCATTTATCCTTGTTGAAGTATCAAGGATAAACGGACAAAGCCGGTTTGGGGTTGTACTGGGGCAAACTTGTCATAACATTAATACAACCTCGAATAAAAATCCCCTAATGAAATAATGATGGATATTGATCAGTTAAACATGGTTTGTTTATCCTTTTTGATGTAGCAAGGATAAACAGACAAAAACTAAAGTTGCATCGCGATAAACCGAACACAAGCTCAATGTAACTTGGGTTGATCAATCCAATAATCAAGGAACGGCAATAGTGGGGATCTAATAATAAACCCGGATTCACCTCAGGCTGCAACAATTATATTTACATGGATTTGAGTATTTCACCAGGATAATTGACAATATCATTGAATGTACTCTGTTTAATGTGCATGCTAAATTTAAGTCTGATTGATTATGTTTACCTTGATTATTGATATGAATAGCTTTGAATTTGGTTTTTGATTGTAACTTGAAACATTTAATTTTTGTCCTATTGTACTTTCAACTTTTGAATTTTATTGTGGTATGCATACCAATTCAAGATGGCGGACGAGCGGGACATTGAGATCCCACCTTACGTGTTGTCGATGTCTGAGGATGACCTCAGAAGATACTTGGGCAAAAGGGGGCTTGATCTATCGGGATCCTTAGCAGTTCTACGGGCCCGGGCCATACGTTCCCAGAAAAGAACAGTTTCGGTACCGGAAGTACAGGGGGTTATCAACGAAATAGTAGGCTGAGTGTTACTTCACACGGGAAGAGACCCATCGCGTAATGGTAGTGAGGCAGACTCGTACGAAGATAGTACGAGTGCTGCCCGGAGATTATTCGAATCTCCCGTTTATAGTATTGGGGGGCTATTAAGTAATAGGCCCCTTGAAACACATTTTATGCCTTCACATTCTGTGGCAACTAGTGCCCATACTTTGGTCACTAGTACCTTCTCCGTATTTTGTTAAACGAGGCCTGTAATGACCTTGACCCCGTACCTCCCACCGAACAATACTGAATTAAGTGGTGGTCACTTTCCAGGATACCCCCCTTGTTCCTATGATACAATTACCGTGCAAGCGCCATCACGAAGAATGGTGTCGGTAAGAGTTGACATCGCGTCGCGTCGGAAGGGGGATGGGGAAATAATCCGCCGACGTTATCGTCCCAACGCGACCAAATACAAATTCAGTCAGCTCGTGAACACGTTCAGACGGGTACTGTGTACAATAATTTTCTTCCGGCAAATAAATCAGTCTTCGTGTCGGCAGGGGCATCGCCTGGCCTGGGGGCGAATTATGCGGCGTCTACACCATTTGCAACTGGCCCACCGAGGTTCAGCCCCACATTCAGGTAGGCCATGATTGAGATGCCTTGCCCAACCATACCACAGTATTCGTCCATCTTTGTTCAACCTGATCAGGTGGGAGGGGGACGAACCCATCAAATACAATATTCCCACACTAGGTAATAAAACGGTGAACACAATTGTCAAAGATGGGGAATCACATTCAGTAGGGACAGTGAAACAAGTCCCCAGATTTTTTTGACCAGGGTTAAAGAGGGGCGTTCGGTTTCAGGCCTCACTGATGAGGAGTTATTGATAGGGATTCCATTCATTTTGGAAAAATTACTCTACAATGGTTACTACTACAATGGTTCCGGTATAACTCTCACGCATGGCCTACATGGCAACATTTCAAAACTGCATTTTTAATGATGGACGGAGACATCAACTATCAATGGCGTCTTGAAGAACAAGTCGCCACTCGTTATCAGGGTCGTGGTGAAAGGACCGCTGATTTTCTGACATGTTTGCAGGGTTTGTTTCTGAAATTTCAATGGCCTGTTACCATGCAGGAACAGATGGACAAGGCCCATCGTTATCTCAGATCTGATCTTCAAGGTCTATTCGCCGCTTCGAGTTTTCCGACTATAATCAATTAACGCTACTTGCGGTAGAAGCGGAAAGAACGGCGAATTTAGATAAAGGAGAGCGATCACCCTCTAGCCCGGAAGATTCATTCTTCCCTGAATTGGCTTATGCCAAGAACACTAACTTTTCTCGTGGAGCTGGTAAGACTACTAGTGGCAACACATCAAGCGAGGTCAATTCCTCTCTGGAATCCTTAGTGAGTGCCTTGGTGAAGCTGGTGGATAAGCTGGGCACCAAGACCTGCTCACATGATAAGCCCAGTTCTGGAAATGGTAATCCAGCCAGATTTAATAATAATAAACCCAATGCCAACACAAATAAAAGCGAAACTCATAGTGAGAAGGGCTTAGAGCAGGCCTCAACCAAGCCTGACTTCACAAGACGTAATCCATCTCTGAGAAAGTGGGCCCCATCAAAAGCCGAGCCACCCTGTTTCAATGGTGGTGGATCTGGTCACGGTTGAAGAAACTGTGAAACTCGATGGGACAAGTCTCGCCATAATTGTGGCAAGCATGGCCAAATTAGGCAGACTTGCAATTCTGCCCATTGTCAGGGAAACCGTTAAAGGAGGGCCGTCTCAGGGTCGACGTCACTCCTCTTATTACAAGGCAGGCCCTAATTTCTGCTATTGGTAAAATACCTGACTAAACCCCTTCAAATTCGACTATTAAACCTAAATTGACTCAGAAATTGTCTTCTGCAACTCAGCCGGATTTGACTTTCAATCACTTAGCTTCAACTCCTGAAGCGGCGAGGGAGACCTTCCCACCCTCAGTCGCTCAATTGAATCCGGGAACTCACGTTCTCACTCGTTCTTTAAAATCGCTTTTTCGTTCTAAATCATACCCATCTTTGAGTGCTGGGCTTACCAATCTCTCAGATGTTCATGGAACGCATTTGCAGCTCAATAACAGCTCTTCTGAAACTAAGCTTGATTTTCTATCAGGGATTTGTACCAACTCGAGACCCTACGTCAGCATGACGATACGGGGTACCGAAATCCATTCATTGGTAGACACAGGTTCATCTAGAACTTATCCTGGGTCAGTAAGGTTACAGATACTCGGTTCTGGTGGCTATAAGATTGATTACTTGAAGGCAGGCGCTGTCATGATGGCCAATGGCACTATTGAGTCTGTCATTGGCGAGGCGTGTCCGCCGGCCACCTTTCCAGGAACCACTCATTTAGTTAATTTTAAGATCATACCTAGGCTAACTAATACTTACGTGCTAGGTGTGGACTTTGCGGAAAAGTTCGGATTCGTTTTGCACTTACGTGACAAGCAGTTATGGTTGGCTGACGAGCCGATCATAAAATTCGCGTTTGGTTTCGTGGGCGAGAATGAGATCAACACTTGTGAAGGCATTGCATTGCTGAGCGAAGCGGAGAGAGCTAGGTTAGACCAGTTCTTGAAGAGTATAATAAAAACGAAACCCGATAAGTTACCCGCCACGAAATTTGTCGAACACGTGATAGACACGCAAGGGAACCCTCCAATTCGTCAGGGAAATCATCGGATGTCACCTAAAGAGTGTGACGCATTAATCGCCGAAGCGTATATATCAATTGAGCAGGTTTTGATTGAGCCTTCATGTAGTGGGTGGTGCAGCCCGGTGGTAATGGCCCGTAAGCCAGACGGTAATTACCGTCTGTGTATTCATTTTCGACGACTTAATGAGGTGTCGAAGAAAGATGCGTATCCGATTACGTTTATGGCGGAAATCTTGGACCGCTTAAATTCCGCTCGTTACACCTCAACCCTTCAGATATGACCAAGGCATACCACCAGATCCCTCTAAGTGAAGATAGTAAGCCAATCACGGCTTTGACTATCCCACGGAAAGGGTTGTACCAATTCAATCGTATGCCGTTTGGTCTCACCGGGACCCCAGCAACCTTTCAACGGTTGATGGACGACGTCATCCCCCCAGAAATGAGACCACACGAATTTGCATATGTCGACGACGTGAACATCGTCGCTGAAACCTTTGACGATCACTTGTACTGGTTTGAGCGGACCATTAGCCGTGCAAATGAAGCCGGGCTTACACTCAGCCCAGAAAAGTGTAAATTCTGTCAAACGGAAGTAATGTTTCTGAGATTCAAGGTAAACAAAGATGGGTTGCTAGTAGACGATGAAAAGGTCCGCCCCATACTTAAATATCCTCGACCCAGAAATGTTGAGCAAGTCAGACGTTTCATAGGGGCTACATCATGGTATAGGCGATTCATTAAGGACTACGCTAGAATCTGTGAGCCACTCACTCGACTAACCAAGAAAAATTACAATTTCTTTTGTGGAGGCGAGCAGGAAGAGGCATTCCAGACTCCAAAAACAGCCTTGGTGTCATCGCCTGTATTGGCGTACCCCGATTTTAATCTACCATTCTGGGTCTGAATGGACGCAAGTGATTTCGGTTTGGGGGTGGTAATCACTCAAATTCAAGACAAGCATGAGCGTGTGATGGCATACGCCAGTAGAGTGATGTCCAAAGCGGAACGGAACTACTCGACTACCGAGAAAGAGTGTCTGGCCGTAGTATGGGCCATCAGAAAGTTTAGGTGCTATCTGATCGCGAATTTCCATTTCCCATTCAAATAGCATGTGACATTTTTTTTTTAATTTGGAGTTTTGTATCTCTTGGAGGGATCAATGAGTTGCTAAGACCATAACATATTCCAGGTTATAGTTGAATACATAATAAATTTATCGTTTTTTTCTTAATTTTTGGCAAAAATTTGAAATTAATCACTAGTTATCGTAATAGTTTTTTCGGAAAATTCATAGTCTGAAATTTTCTCTATAAAAACAATAATTCAACTCAAATCATCACATTATCAAGTTTAACATTGTTTGGAAATTTTTCTTTTATTGTTCTACTTTTAATAACAAATAACTTTTAAATCATCAAAATTTGAAATTTTCTACTCGCCACCTAAAAAAATGCGATTGCACTCCTTTGATTGGTCACAAAAAGAATTTCGGTCAAACCGCTATCCCTTCCCAACGTCTAGTGAGAGCGAGAAGGCACCTCTGTGACTGGTCACAGAAATAATGCCGGTCAAACCACTACTCCTTTGTAGGGTCTCATGGGAACAGGATGACAGCCCTATGACTAGTCATAGAAATAATGTTGGTCAAACCCCATTCCAACGTCTCGTGGGGAACGCGAAGGCACCTCTTTGACTAGTCAAAGAAACAATGTTGGTCAATCTCACAGATATAGGAATGGCAGGGGACTAACCGCATGATTCGTAACTTGGGCGCGGAATTTGTTGGTAAGTGAGAGAGAGAAGTCGACCATGTTGGTCTGAAAAAGCATGGGGCGTAATTGGGAAAAGAAGAATAGTTGTTTGCTCTATCTCTCTCAATACTGATTTAGCAAACCAATATGGCAAACAGCCCCGCTCGTTGCTTCAAACTTGCTACGACATGCCTAGTTCGCTCCTATTCCCATGTCCATGGTCAGTCTTCTACCGCTTTCATATGTTCATTAACAGTTTCCCATGTTGAAGCAGAACAGTGCATTCGATTGAACGTAATAACTAGAGTTTCAGGTTTAACATAGAACTACATAACATTTATAGGAAGAAAAATCATCCCAAGATAATTAAATGAAAGTTATGAGGCACATTAGGCCTGACAGTGTTCGTTGACCAAGAACATATTTCTATCCCACTTTTTCTTCTACAAGATTTTTAAGAGTACGAAAAAAGCTTTTTTTCTGAAAAATATAAAAATTAGCGTTGCGCTTCCTAAAAATAGATTTTGATTTTAGTGAAAAAAAATTAATAGTAAAAAAAATGTACAGCATTGTGTTAAAGTACTTAAAAAGAGCTCTCCAAAACACTCTAGTAAAAGTCCAATCGAATCAGCCTGAAAAAAAATAATTCAACATGTAGGTGACAAATCACGTGAAAAACAGGCAATTTCTGGCCCACGTTATGGGCTATATGGACGATATACTGGATATCCTACGCGGCCAGCGTCTGGATGCGCTCTTCGGAGTAATGCAGCAAGTACTGGGGATAGTAGATGCTTGGTGCAAGAATATTGACTATTGGTCAATCTGAGTAAGTGAGACGCGGTTTTATTACCTAGACGATATAATTGGGGAACCACGAGTACACTGAAATTGGGTGTACAACAACTGGAAATCGACGAATGAGCTAAATATCTACGAGTCATTTTTGATAAGGAGCTGTTATGGAATGAGCACCTAGGAATCAAGAGCAAAAAGCTAGGGCAACTCTATGGCTTTGAAGGAGAGCCATGGAGTGAAGCTGGGGCTGGAAACCGGAGACACTTATGTGGATCTACACAGCGATCCTGGGACCCAGGCTAACCTATGCGGCCGTTGTCTGGTGAAGCAGGTTCGAACTGTCCACTGTGAAATCTCGACTGGGAAGAATCAGAGGACTGATTCTAAGATGCGTCACTGATGCCTCGAAGTCGGCACCCACGATGGCATTAGGGGCAATAACAGGTTTGGGTCCCCTCCATTTTACCATCAAGGCCGTGGCTGCAAGGCGGCCTGAAGATTAAATATGGTAAACGGCGGAAAGATCTCGACAGCAGTGCGGATCCCAAACGACGTCGAGGGTAGGCCGACCCTGAACATGGCTCAGTGACAAAACGCCCACTCGCTATCTCTCCGACGAGAAGAATTGTATTAGCCAACTCACGAAGGAGGAATGAGTTAACGGCGAGGCACTCCTGCCCAGTGATGGAGACAACTGATTTACAAATTGCTCCAGGAACGATGAGAAAGCGGGAGCCGGTGTATATCGTAGAAGGAGTGAAATGGACTTTACAATGCCGATGGGGTCCTACGCCACACTCCTACAATCTGAGATCATGGCCATGCTCCAGTGCGCCTACAAGGCACAGGAGTATGGCAACGAAAGAAACATCCGTATCTGCTCAGATAGCAGGGCTGCTATAATGGCCCCGAATGGAAGAGCGACTACGTCGCTACTAGTGTGGGAGTGCTGAATGTACCGAATGCCTCTACTTTGGATCTCATGGATAAAGTGGCATCAAAGGCAATGCAGATATCGGACAGGCTAGCTAGATAATTCATACAAAGTTAATCAATGTCAAGAGTAGTATTTCTTATTTCACCTATTGGATAATTAGTTACATAATTTTTTATTCATTCAAGCAACTTTTCTCCCTGAAATCGTACGAAGTTATTATTTTCTGGCAATACTTACACGATTGAAGAATGTTGAGAGCAATATATCATTGAAGGATATTTAGTTATTATTTAAACAATTTTCATTTTTATACAATATTTTCTCTGTAGTTCGTAGAAATTGATTATTCTCCAGAATCAATCATACAATTAATTTTAAACAAATTTTTATTTAAAATTAAAAAATTCATCTCTGTATATAGTAAAAAGTTATTTTTCTTTGCAATTAATAGAACAATAAACGAATCATCAGAGTAATATTTTTTTCACTTCAGATATTTTGCAAGTGTTTAAATAATTCATAATCATTCACTTGCGACTTTTCATAGGAAATATCGAGAAAAGTCTAATATTTTTTGTCGAATCTCTCACACTATGTCGCCTTTAATTCAGTATTGATAGAATCTGTGAATGGAAAATGATTTGCATCTAGATTTCGTCTATAATATATAAATGGAACAGGACAAAAAATTGATTTTAAGAAAAAAAACTATAATTAGAGCAATTGACTTGAGTCATTCAAACAACATACGGTATAGATTGATAAGGAAATATATATATCTTATACTAAGATAAGGAAATACTGAATAATGAGCAACATGTTGTGAAAGATTCTAAAAAGCCAAACTTTTCTCCACCTTCCCTATGAAGAGGCATAAGGAAGTGATTATTAATTGTTTAAATAATTGAAAGAGAGTAATGCGATAATCATTAAAGAATATAATGTAGTGGTGACACTAGTTGACATATGTGAAAGAAATTCATTCAGGATGGTTTGGGCATGTTGCTAGAATGAAAGATGAACGAATGACGAAACAAGTGTATCAGGGTAAAGTAAATGGTGATATAACCAAAGGTAGATCGCAGAAAGAATGGTTCGGATGTGTGAAACAGACCTCAATTCGGAGAAGCATGAGAAGCCAGAAAAACACAACAGCACGCATGAAAAAATGCATGGACGTGAAGGAAGCTAGAGACGTATGCCAAGACAGGAAAGTGTGGCGACGAATAGTTTATGAGAAATGAATTAGAAAGAGTGTCAGTGAAATGAAGGATGCTTGAAACAAACGACCTTGGATACTAATGGGCCCGAGTAGGGAGCTTTACGTGATTACTTTGTGACGCTTTCAACTTAGGGTGATCGCTAAAGAGATCGATCAGCGGCCTGAGTCGGGGCAGTGTTGCAGAACGCATGTGTTGTTTAAATAAACAACACGGGAATTTTAGATCAATTTAAAAATCTATACACCCTCCTCCACATTACTTCATTCCTCATCGACTGAGTCACGCTTGCCCCAAAAGGGATATGGCTTGATGATATAACACACCTTTGGTAAACACATATGCTAAATTTCAATCCTCTCGCATAAATATTGTGGGAGCTACTGTCCGTCCAAAAAGTTTAGGCACCGCAATTTTTGTACAGATTTTCGTGAAAATCTCAGCAGGAAAAAATTCTAAAAATTTGGGATCACATTCATGTCGAAGGTTACGGTTTTGCCAATACAGATACAGAGTTTCAAAACTGTGAGATGATTAACGATTATGGGGCGAGTGAAAGGTGTAAAAGCATAACAATCATATGCTCATTTCAGAATACTCAACTTTGAATGGCTGCAAGTCTCTTGAAAAAAATTATGAAAAATCAGTGAAAAATATATGTGTTTTGTTGATCCTTTCTGGGTCCAATGGTGATATTTGGAGTCGGAAATATGCATTTGTTAATAAGTGATGGTCAAAAAAGTGGAGAGGTGTCATTTCCGTAACTACGAAACGTACAGAGATGATTCTCAAAGCAAATTACCCATTTTTAGCTTCTGGCAATGTTATGCGTATGACCACTGAGCGAAAAGTTGCACTTGAATGTTTAAACAATTATTTTCTTCTTGGAAAAATACAAAAGGCTTAACGATAATCGAGGCTACAGCACTCTCAGCATGGGATTTTGCTGCTGCTACAGCTACACGTAGACCACGACCTTCTCACACACTTACACAGTTACATAGTCCCTAAGCCCTGATGCAAAAAAAAAGATACCATTCAGGGTACCGATAACTGTCAATATTTCACTTAGTTCGGTAAACGGAGGACATTACGGCATTATATTAAAATTTCACTTCCAGTCATGTAAAATGAAACAGGGTAATATTTGAGGTGAAAATATGAATTATTAATATAAATTTATTACAATTTAATTCGCGATTCAGTAAGAAATAATACAACAAGATATCAGAGATTACCCGACATTTGGGTAAAATGAGATGTCGATTACCTACTAGTTAGGTAAAATGATTCGAACTGTTAGGTATAGTTTCAATCCTAGAAAAGAAAGTCTATCTATCTAAATATGTGAATTCTACATCCCAGTCATGTAAAATTTCGTGCGCCAGCAACAAAAAACATTCTTGCTACAAACTGATTCTGCGGAAGGTCATCCACTACTAACAAACACATGCTTACACATATCAGGCAATTCATAAGTATATTGTTGGTACATATACACAATTTAACATAAACAATTACATTAAATTACGATACATTACATACGATATAGTCGCACGCTTTTAACGATATTAACGCTATTAAAAATCGAAAACGCTGTGACGGGTTTCGAACCACCTAAGCTATACTGTACGCTTTCTATCGCTAACACCTAAACCTCACGGCTAACCTAACACTTAGAATATCGGGGAAAAAATCTCGGCTATAAATTTAAAGTACGAGTACGTCAGGGCCATAAAAAAAATATCTGGTCCCCGTTTCATTGAAATTTGTTATTGTAACATTTTATCAATTAGCGGGCTTATAAATTTGTAGGAACCAAATAAAAACATTGAATAATTTTTTATTTGAAATTTTCTAACCTTGAAACTTTAAATTATTGGATTTTCAATACTTCAAACTTTTGCATGGACTGCTTTTTAAAAATAATAAAACATTATGCGTGCTATGCGCGCACTAATAACCCTTTCTTTAGAAAAAGAACTCGGTTCATTTTCCAACATTTTTCAATAGATTTTACAGAAAATCTTATATTATTTGAGAACTTTGTACATGACTTACAGAAGTTTCCTTATAATAGCGAGGAAATTCCTCCAGTGAATTCAATATGAATGACAACTTTCTCCACTTACTTACAATTCTTTCTTTTGGTGGAACATTAGTCTTTTTTATTAATAATAATATTTTTTCAAATAAGAAGTCAACTCGATTTTGCTTTTAAATTTTTCTATAGAGACTGAATATAACAATCAAATGACAAAATTCGTTTCGTCAAATTTGAGTAAATTGCTCCTCAATTTTCTTTCATATTGTTCTGCCATAAATATGAGCACTCATTGATTAAAATAAGCAATTTCAAATATAATTACTTAATACGCCTGCTTAAATACGCCCAATGCTTAAAAAAATTAGTTTAAAGAAAAAAAGCTATTTTACACAAGAGGAAAAAACGAAGAATAGAATAATTAGGAATAGGTGGAAGGACTAGGTCTTTAAATGACTAGTAAAAGTTTTTTTTTATTACAACAAGAAGTTTATTGTAAAGCGTAAAATAAAAACTTGCACGGAGAAAATTTGTTCATTAAAATTAACCCAATTAGTTAGGTAAATGGAGGACATTACTGCATTTAGATAAAGTTTACAATTACTCTGGGATTTAATACAAAACAGAACTATAAATAATACAAAAGAGTGATGTAAAATCTCAAGTCCAAAAGTGAAAATTCTGATATGTAATAATTGATATAAGGGTTGTATTATTTGAATACCAGTATATTATAAAATTACGCGAAGTATTGTAAATTTTTATCAAATGAATGATATAAAGTTTACTTTTGTGTGATATCAAATATTCACTTTCAATAGGAGAGGAATTACACAACAGTGAGGTAAAATGAGAGTCGCTAGGGACGTCAACATTCTCAGGGCTGAAGTTTAAAGCCAATTCCCCCGTAGACACTTTAACACTAGGGGTACTGGACTGACCGGCCCCCCGCCGGGTACGGTGAGCCGTCATTTGACGGTTATCTATTTTTTCGTATGTAAAGCTTTTATAAAGTAATAGATTTTAATATTTTTTGTTACTTATATTGCCACAAGTATATTTTAAGGCTTACAACTCTTATGGCCACCACAGCTGATGATACGCTGTAAGAAATAGTTAGGTCGAAACACTAAAAATAGTCATTTATGTATAAAAATTTATTTGACATTAATAAACACGTATGAAATTATAAATTGTATGAAAGCTCACCGTTATTATTAGAATATTTTTGGCGGATGTGTGATACGAAATATTAAAAATGAATGATATACTGCAAAAAATGTTAAGAAGAAGAAGATAAAATTTATGACCACAGGTAAGTAAGGCACTATTATTGATTTTGCTCACACCTTTGGCACACTTTACGGTCACTCACACATTTTCCACACATATATTTGTTGCATGCATAACATGTTGATTTTGTTCTGTTCTTGTTGCAGAATCCCACTTTACACTGCTTTCGAGGTCCATCAGCATTGTGAGGAACAGCTGGTCTATTATCTTTCATCTTACTTGGCCTACTTGATGCGTAAGGTTCAGCCAACTCCTCAACAACCTGCAGGATGAATTTGCGCCGGCTGATCTTCGAACCAAACACAAGTCTATGCAAAGTGTGAGCATTGATCATGGCGATGTCTAGGATATTGAAGAATACGTGCACTGGCCAGCGACGTGACATGGACCTAACGCTGTACTTGCGACACATCTGGTCGACGGTATCCAAGCCAGCCTTTGTAGAATTGTAAAATAGAACTGATTCTGGTTTTTTCTTTTCAGATGTTTCATCCACAGTAATCCCTGTATGTAGACTACTAAGGACCAGAACATTCTTGGAAGTTTTTCCTTGGTAAGATGTAAATGTGATGTCACCTGTCTTGTAAATGACTGAACTATACAGCGGGTCCTTGGCCTTCTGGAAGGAGGGTGGCACTTCTCTCCTATTTTTGTTTAGAGTCCCTACAAGACTAGTACTTTTTTCCTCCAGTGCTTTGGCCAGAGAGACAGACGTAAAGAAATTGTCTGTAGTGACGTTCCGTCCTTTGCCTAGGAATGGCTCTAGAAGGCGCAACGTGACATACTTTCCGACACTTTTATCTGCAGGCCTTGATTAATCGTTCCCCAAGTAAGAAAATGCATTCAGAACATTTCTTTCCTCAGAATCTGTAGCAACCCAATACTTTATATCATATTTGTCTGGTTTATTAGGCATGAACTGAGTACAAGGGCAGCGACACTTAGAAGGAAAAAGCTGCTCATCCACAGTTATATTTTGAGTAGGTTTGTAGCAGGCTATACAATTTTCAATAAATTCATCCCATACTTCAGAGACTAAGCAGAACTTGTCTGTTTGCTTCCTCAAGGATCTTGTCTGTTTATCATCAAACCGAAGATACTTCTGTATTTCTTGAAATCTGTCACGGCCCATGGTTCTAGAAAAGAATGGTGGACCCCATGATTTGTCCCACAGTGCACTGAGACGTATAGAGCGTGCACCATATGCCCCAGGTGCGTACAAAATCGCTAAGAATGCATCCAATTCTTGCAGCGATATTGTCCAAGAAGTATCCTGTGTCACACTTCTTTCCTCGTTCTCAGTGTATTGTTTTATTGCACGGAGGAGTGCGTCACTAATAAACAGCCTCCAGCTTTTAGCTGGAGAATCTTTGTCCACACTCTCTCGGGCATAGCCAGTGGGGCCTCCTGCCTCCCTCAAAACATTCTGATTCCCACGTCTTCCCGCTGTAACACATGGCTTTATCCTTATCCACACTGTTCCGTCCTTGCTTATTTCATGCTCACCTATTTTTGCTCTTCCAGGTTGCTGCGCAGCTGGTTCGGGCGGTACCGGAGGAACAAGGACATTATCTTCACCATCGCCACCAACGGGAACTTCAAGAGCATTCGGCAGCGCGGAAACATTGCTAGCACGGCCTGGACGGCTGCTGGGTATGCGACCTCTGTTACAGCGGCCTCATCTACTACGGTCATAAGCTTGAACTGTAATCACAGTATAATTTTGCATTTAGAAATAGCATGCGTATTTCAATTCCTAGGATGAATCAAATAAAGTCGTTATACAAAGCTACAAACCTTGATTATTGCTAGATGCACCTCTGCGGCTAGCAGCATTCTGTGTGCACCGTTGCATGCCGCTTTTTGTTGGAATGCCTGAAAAAGGAGTCACACATGCGCTTTCGAATTTGCCCAGCAAAGAACTGCGTGTTTAGAACAGAAATAGACAATACACAATGCTACATACCAGAAGAACCAGCATCTTGTGTGCGATTTTCTTCACCACCATCAGAAGACCCATCTGATGAGTGACTTGGCATGTACTCATCAGAAGATTCATCCTCAGATGACAGATCAGCACAATCTTCATTTTCGGAATGCGCCGGAGAAATATCTTGAAGCACTCGTAAAATTTCCGCTTGTGTGAAGCCACGCTGACGTGAGGCCATGGCGAATAAATGTACTACTGTAAGCACCGTTGAACTAGCCGCTGCGATGATCGCCGGTTCAGACACGTTCCGACTTGCCCAGCGCGGCCCTACGCAGTAATTCGCCCGCACAACGAAGAGAGGGAGCGAGAGTTTCCAGCGAAGTCATTCACTCGCACGATACCGTCAATTGACGGGTCTCAGTACAAGTAGGTGAACAATACAATATTTTGAAAACGAATTGACAAAAAAGTCTCAAAATCGTAAAAAAACTGACAGGGACAAATAAATAAAAGTCACGAAGCGCAAAAGATTAACTTTGAAAATTACAGACATAATCACAAAATTAAAATTGACAACCGTCAAATGACTGCCCTCAGTTTCGGTTTATATTGTAGAATTTGAGTAAATATTCAAATATATAGACTATCCTGTTCTCTCAGTAGATAATACTCATTAGACCACTACATGAAAGTAGAATGTATTTAAAAATTGACGTATAAAGATGCGGGTGATGAAAAAACATCGAACGACACTGGACAACTGACTTCGAACTTCGAGGCGGGAGATCCCCGAAGACTGAAGTTTGAAAACAAGGCTGAATTTATAACGAAGAAATATTAATATCTACCTAAATAATTGAATTTCTCATAAAAGAGAAAATGTTTCTAACAAAATAAGAGCATTTTCAACTTGAAAATATCAATTTTCCAGCTAAAATGAAGTAGCTACCATTTTCCTTGTAAACATTATTTTTTACAACAACAGAGAAATATATTTTCAATAAAATTTGTTTAATTGTCAACAAAAGAAATATACTTTCAACTAAAATAATGCATCTTCAAACAAAAACAAACAAAAAACAACATTCCACCAATCAGGTAAATTTCCAACCAAAATGATGAATTTTCGATGAAAAAAAAGACGAATTTTCAACTAAAAAATAAATTTTAAACAAAGGATAGAATAGTTTAATTTTCAGAGAGAGAAATAAGTTTGTGAACAAATAAAATGAATTTTCAACAGAATAGTTAAATTTTTCAACCGAAAAGACGTAATGGCTATAAAAAAATCGAAAAATTGAGTATATTTAAATATTTAGTTGGAAAAATTAATTTTTAAAATTTTATCTAAACAAGTTAATTTTCAATTTACAAAATAATTTTCTACTGTAGAAATGAAAATTTCAAACAACAAGATTAATTTTCTACCACAACAGAATAATTTTAAAGAAAATATATGAATTTTCCATCAACATTTTTCATTTTTAATGGAATTTTCAACCCAATAGTTGCCTCTTCAACCAACAAGGTCGAAAATTACCAGAAAAAAAATAAATTTTTAACTAAAAGGATGAGATTGCAACTAAAAAGATACGTTTTTAACGAAGTATAGAATAGTTTAATTTTTATTTAGAGAGATAAGTTTTTAAGCAAATAAAACGAATTTTCAACTGAACAACTGAACTTTTTTACCAAAAAGATTAAATTTGAATGTAAAAGAATGTCGATAAGAAATTTAGTTAAATTTTATGTTTGAAAAATTAATTTTCAATGAGAACAAAATTTTTTCCACCAGAGAAATTAAATAAACTACATGAATTTTAACTAAAAAGTTTAATTTTCTACAAAAAAAAAAAAAAAACTTTCAACAAAATAGGTAAATCATTAACTGAAAAAGCTAAATATTCAACAAAAAGTATATTAGTTAAATTTTCAGACAGAGAAATAAGTTTTTGAGCAAATAACTTTAATTTTCGTAGAAGTATTTAAATTTTCAAGGAAACAAATAAATTCTCTACCAAAAAGATCAAATATCTATAGAAAAATTTCAAAACAAAATCGAGTTGACTTTTTAGTTGAAAAAAATTATTATCAATAAAAAAACTAATTTTCCATCAAAAGAAAGAATTGTAAGTGGAAAAAGTTGTCATTCATATTGAATTCACTGGAGGAATTTCCTCGCTATAATAAGGAAACTTCTGTGAATCATGTACATTGTACAACGTTCTCAAATAATATAAGACTTTCTGTAAAATCTATTAAAAAATGTTTAAAAATGAACCGAGTTCTTTTTCTAAAGAAAGGGTAATTAGTACGCGCATAGCATGCATAATGTTCTATTATTTTCAAAAAGCAGACCATGCAAAAGTTTAAAGTATTGAAAATTAAATAATTTAAAGTTTCAAGGTTATAAAATATCAAATAAAAAATTATTCAATGTTTTTATTCACTTCCTAAAAATTTATAAGCCCCCTGATTAATAAAATGTTACAATAACGAATTTCGATGAAACGGGGACCAGATATTTTTTTGTACGGCCCTGACGTACTTGTACTTCAACTTTATAGCCGAGATTTTTTTCTCGATATTCTCACTGTTAGGTTAGCCGTGAGGTTTAGTTATTAGCCATAGAACGCGTTAACCGTAGCTTAGGTGGTTCGAAATCCGTCACAGCGTTTGCGATTTTTAATAGCGTTAATATCGTTAGAAGCGTGCGACTATATCGTATGTAATGTATTGTAATTTAATGTAATTGTTTAAGTTAAATTGTGTATATGTACCAGCAATATACTTATGAATTGTATGATATGTATAAGCATGTGTTTGTTAGTAGTGGATGACCTTCCGCAGAATCAGTTTGTAGCAAGAATGTTTTTTCTTTGCTGGCGCACGAAATTTTACATGACTGGGATGTAGAATTCACATATTTAGAGAGGTAGACTTTGTTTTCTAGGATTGAAACTGTACCTAACAGTTCGGCTCATTTTACCTAACTGGTAGGTAATCGACATATCATTTTACCCAACTGTCAGGTAATCTCTAATATCTTGTTGTATTATTTCTTACTGAATCGCGAATTAAATTCTAATGAATTTATATTAATAATTCATATTTTCACATCAAATATTACCCTATTCAATTTTACATGACTGAAAGTGAAATTTTAATATAATGCCTTAATGTCCTCCGATTACCGAACTAAGTTATGCAAAATTTAACACAGTAGGATTTACAGATTATAAAAAAGCAATTTACTGAAAAACAACCAGCTACCGAAAAAAGCCAGCTATTTGTATCGGAATTTCGGTACATGTAGACACAGCCTTATAAATATATAAAATAGAATGTATGTTTTCAATTATCACTAGTTGTAATATTTATAACAGAGAAGAGAACATTTCCAAATTTCATCGACAAGCATTATTCAAAGCGATATGATTTTGTTGGATAATAAATTCGATGTATCAAAAATGTATGACGTTTATGGAAATTCAACCTTGATTATGATCCTATTCGAAAAAGCCGTATTTATAATATTTTAAAGATCTCCAATGTGAATGTCATTCAAAAAAGTAAACTGTAGAGTCAATTTTCACAGGACATAATTTTCTTCCACTGTCACAAATGTTTATAATGTGTCGACAAGATTTTTAATTAATTACGAATTACCTCGAATAATCGGCTAGTAGTCGCGACAGGAGGATTTTGACACCTAACAGTGGTCCTAGCGTCGTTAGAGTGATATCAGTCCCGAATGTCACCTAAAATGAAAAATAGTTTCAATGTCGTCTTTCATTTTTATTTTACAATTTTATTTTATATTACTGTTTTCATGAGAGTTTCAGCACTTGCCAAGGAATAAATTTGAATTGTATTTTTTACGTATAAATTTTGAATAGATGTTGATTTGATAAATTTAAGATCGAAAATAGTGTATAACGAATGGCAACAGGAGGACCACTTCAACCTGCCGCTCGGAGGTCTGGCACTACACTGCACTGCCTGAACTGTTTCGTATGCATACAAGATACCAGCAGGTTCATTCACGATTTACGAAATTGTTCATGCGCAGCTCGCAACTTCTAATTCTTCTGTGATTCGATGGGTGCAACCATTTAGAGGCAAATTTTACTTCTGCAATAATAATAATTGCTGATCTGAATGCAAAAAATTGCAAGAAAAAAAACAGAAAATACCTCCAATTTAAAAAAAAAAGTTTAGCGTAATGGATTGTTTTTCTTTTGCTTGTAATTTAAAAATAATTACTTACAAAAGGTATTAGGGATACCTTATTGGAATTTCATTTATAATAATTCACACAAATTTGAAATATATCACTTCACAGGAAACAAATTCTTTAAAGGAAATGAATAAATATGATACGAAAAATCAGACGGCGCGCGCCTGTTGGATCTCGCGCTTAATGATACATATTTTTCTCGCGCTCGGTCATTGTACATGTCCCACATTTTCGCACATCAATTTATGGTTGAAAGTTTAATTTGTTTACTTGTAATATCAGTTTTCACGATTAAAAAAAAGGAACAAGTCTTATAAAAAAATAATTAAAAACAAATTTGTAGTTTTTTTTTGGGTGCACAACTTTTGTCAATTCATTTTTTTTCGTATCGTATTGTTCGAGTTCCCAAGTACTACGAATAGACGCTCATAGAATGTTTATCTCGAAAAAATGGCCTCGAACATTTTGGAAATGCTCTAACTTTTTGAATTTTCATTCGAAATAGCTGGTTAACGAACACGATCTTTCTTTTTCGCCCCGAAAACTGTGTGCCAAAGCACAATTCAATCACAACGACGACAAGAACAATGACGAAGACAAAGACAACGACAATGACGAAGACAACGACAACGACATACAGAAGCGGACGTAGAAACTTTTTTTCTGACTCAAGGGGCCTTAAAACATCGCCATTTGATAATATCCGCGAAAGTCATTTTCACATACTACCAATACCTTTTCATTGAAATGAGAATGTAAAAATGTAAGGAGAAAATTATTCT
Organism: Andricus quercusramuli; assembly: GCA_932178445.1. Classification (NCBI taxonomy): domain Eukaryota; kingdom Metazoa; phylum Arthropoda; class Insecta; order Hymenoptera; family Cynipidae; genus Andricus; species Andricus quercusramuli. The sequence goes on from CAKNXH010063214.1 coordinate 24,728, forward strand.
ATACTTTATTTGAACATAATATTTGCTTAATTTTCACAAATTTGTCTCTACTTCTTCATTTTCCATTTCACTGTCATGAAAAACTGTTGCTGATGAATAATTAAAACAACTGACGCCGTTGCTTTCGGAACAAGCTGTGTTCAGAATAGTCTACATTTCCTGCATCCACAAATTCTTTCATATTTTTATTTGCCTTGCAAAAATAGTTATTTGTGATACAAGTGCGTAAAATAGGTGATTGTGTGCGAGTGTGAATATTGCAGCATAAGCCGGAGGCTCGAAGCATGAGTCGCTGGTTAGCGCACGAGCGAAGCGAGTGCGAAAACGTAGACGAGTGCTTCGAACCGCAGGCGAATGATGCAATCATACGAGTTAACAATCACCTATGCGCACGTGTATCACACGCTATTTTTTGCAACGCCGGTTCGAAAAAATTGTCAGGAGGTGGTAACGAAAAATACTAATTAAAACATATGTTCAAGTTGAATGTAAATTTATTTCAAGAAGATACCAACAGCAGTGTTTAAAGTTACCTATGCCAGTGTCTAAAGTACCTCATCTCGAGTGTGCGCATGCGCAGCTTTTTGACCAGTGTCTAAAGTAAGCCATCTTCAAACTGCGCATGCGCGAAAAAATTTTCACGCACAATCTGCTCAAATAAGGTACTTTAGGCACCATCTACATGCATGCAAACGTCAACTTTTGAGGTGGGTGTTGCAAAAATAATATTTAGCAAATTATGGTGAGCTGACTGTTTATTCATGGGGTTTGTCGTTAAAAATGTTATTGGTCCCTGAGCAATTAGTCTCTTTCCAAAGGATTTTCTCGAAGGCGGTTGCGTTTTTCAACCCATTCTTTAACGATTCAATAGAGACAAATAACACCTCGAAAACATAAAAAAAAATTTTTAAGTTAGAAAAAAATTATGCAACTTTTCATGTTTCAATTCTGGCGTTTTTTAGGACACACCGCTACTTTGACAAGAATTTCCTTCAATACGGTTTATTTTTTAAGCTTTTCTTTAAATAATCAACGGAGCCAAATGATCTTTCGAAACACTCTTGTAGTATGTATAAAACAGTCTCCGGATGGATAGGTCAGTGAAATCAAGAAAAAACTTTGTTTCTTTGAAAAAATGGCAAAGTTTCGGACTCAATATGGTTCCTTTCCAAGCCTATTTAAAACTCTTAAAACGTTATTTATTATAGTAAAATTTTACATAAAAATATAAACAAAACAAAAAATAAATCTTTGCCGATAAAAACGACACTTACTTTTTAAATTACTTACGCTAATTAATTACACTTGCTTTTTGAATTCTCCTATCCTAAAAAAACAACAGTTTCGTAATAATTTCAACTTTAAACCAGGTATACAATTTATCAAAAGCAATCCTGATATAATTTTACTCAAATCGAATAAAGACAACACAATAGTTGCTATGAAAAAATCACAATATATTGAAAGAATGTCATTTCTATTATCAGATCAATCCAAATTCAAAGAAGTTGAATTTGGATATGCAGCTAGAAGTAAAAAATCGAACAACATTATAATTAATAGATGGGCTCAAAATTCATTTATTTCTTCTAAAGATTACAAAGAACTAAGAGCGAATTTTATTATCCCTAGGTTATCCCTAGAGCTTATGGACTACCAAAAATTCACAAAACCGGTTATCCTCTTAGAATAATCATTTCTACTATCAACAGTCCAACCTCTAAATTAGATAAATATCTCGCTAACTTTCTAAAAGTTTCAAACCGAAAAATCTAGTTTTATGGTTGAAGTTAGCTGGCAGTTTGTCAATGACATTAAAAGCTTCAAAATGCCTTAAAAACATAATCTTATATCTGTAGATGTGGTTAACTTATTCCCTTCAATTCCAATAAACCTAGCTCTACAAATTATCAAAAACAAATGGGATGAAACAGCTCGATACACTCTAATACCAAAAGATGAATTCCTAAATGCAGTTGAGTTTTGTTTAAGATCTACATTTTTTGAATTCAACAACAGAAATTATAAACAAATGGAAGGAGTGGTCATGGGATCTCCACTTTCTCCTGTGAAAGCGGACATTGTCATGAATACTCTGGAAATTGACTGTCTTCTAACCTCAATTTTGAAATATCATTATATGAAAAATACGTTGGTGACATTTTTATGGTCATTCCATAATCGAAATTTCATGAAGTTTTAGGAATTTTCAACTCATTTGCCTCAAATCTTAAGTTCACTTTTGAACAAGAACGAAACTATACAATTGATTTTTCAAACGTATCTGTCTCTAGACCAATACAGAATCTCTTCTTACCAATTGTTACCACAAATCCACTTGGTCCGGTAGGTATCTACATTTCCTATCACAACATCTTCGGTCAAAAAAGGAAGGAATGATTTTTGGACTCATAGATACAGCTATTAAATTATCTTAATTCAAATTTAGACCACAAAACATCAAACTAATACAAAAAACTTTAATTGAAAATGGTTACCCTATTCATCTTATTAATAAACTTATAAAAATCCGAGTTAATAATATTTATAATCAACTGTGGAAAAAAGAACTCAATAATTTCAAAATTTTCTTTTATGTTTCATACATCTCAATAAGAACTGACAATTGGCTACTATTTTACGACATAATAATATAATAGTTATTTGTGATACAAGTGCGTAAAATAGGTGATTGTGTGCAATCATACGAGTTAACAATCACCTACGCGCACGTCTATCACACGCTATTTTTTGCAACGCGCGGCCGAAAAAGTTGTCAGGAGGTGGTAACGAAAAATACCAATTTTATATTGCATAGAGTGGAGTGAAGAAATTACAAAAAAATAAAATAAAATTTCAATGTTTGAAAAAAAATTGAAAAAAAATGTTTGAAAAAAAATTTTGTGAAAAAAAATTTTTCTTGTGACTCTCCTTGAAATGTGACTTTAGGCCACGCCTTCTGCCTGTTGACACGTTCGCTCTAGTAAATGTTCGCAGGTGGCGCGGCCTAAAGGCAAATCGCAAGGAGACTCACTGAAAAAGTCCGTGGAGGCCCTTGGAAATTTCGCTCGCACTCTTGGCATTTTTCCATGTGAGCTATGCTCATTCTCCGTGGGGTTGCAATATGCGATTAATAGAAGCATCCTTTATTCATAATGTGTCCGCTAAGGGTTTACATGACTTCCATTGCTTATCGGAGAAAAAAAGAACGCGGAACTAGTGTTGCCGAGCCATGCGAACTTAACGTGAGTTACGCTAAGCCAACGCGGCTGTAGAACACTGCTGTTTTAGCAAGACTTTTCTGCTATGTTAGCAGACACTTTCCAATGCCACACGAACCGGCTGCGATGTTCGGCCGGCGTGCGTGTTGAGTCGTGTTTTGATTATTCGCGAAATGTTTATTATTTTATAATACAAAATATAAGCTATAGACTAAAAAGTAACCGGAAGGATGGACAATTTTGTACGTCATGTATTAGACGATTGGAGTTGAGACAACTTTATAGAACGAGTTCAAAGTATTATACTTGGAATCATAACCTGCAAATTCCTAACCCATACGCTATATCAGATATTTGCTATTCTTATAATTTGGAAATAAAATTACAAACGCTTTATGTGGCCTTATATGAATCTCGTGAAGCGTTTTTGTTTTGTTTACACCGTATCATTTTAGTTGAAAAGTCATCTTTTAGGTTGGAAATAATGTTCCTTGGTTGAAAGTTAAACACTTTCGTTACCATTTTTTTGGCTGAAGATTAGCCGTTTTAATTAAAAATTAATTTTTTTGTTTGAACATTCCTTTTTTGACTAAAAATTTAATTATTCAATTTTTGGTTGAAAAATTACATTTTTCAGTTGAAAAATCGTCTTTTTTGGTAGAAATTAGTCTTCTTGGTTGAAAATTCATCTTTTTGATCTACGATTCAATTATCCTAGTTGAAGCTTCATCATTTCACTTAAAAATTGATTTTTCGGATTTTTGTGGAAAGTGATTCTTTTAATCGAAAATTTAACTTATTCCAATTGAAAATTCTACAGATGTAGTTGAAAATCCATCTGTTTGGTTAAACATTAATGTATTCAACTTGAAATTGAATTATTTGGTTTTAGTCGCCAAATTGAAGTAGAAAATCAAGCTTCAAGTTAAATTTATATTTACTGGTAGAAAATTCCACTGTTAACAAAAAATTGGTCTTTTTAGCTTCAAAACTCAACAATTTGGTTGAAAAATAACCTAGTTTGCTGAAAAATCGTTGGTTTTAAATGAATTTCACTGTTTTTCATATTAAATTAAAATCTTTTTTGGTAACTCTATCAACTATTACATTTTTTAATAACAATTCATGTTTTATAATTCGAAAAATTCGATCACTTTGTTAAACTATTTTACTATCTTTTGAAGCTTGAGCAGTTCCGAGCCCTTCTAAATCAACAATCATTACAAGAAGCCTCATTTGGATTCCTCTGAATAAAACATTTCATTTTTTACTAAGTAATACCACTTTTTAAAGGAATTCAAATTTATAATTATAAGTTTAGATTCAGAAATTTTCAATTTGAAAGTTTCTTATTCATGTACCAGAAAAATTAATTTCTCTTTCATTTCTTCTTACTTATTTTAAGATATAAAGTACGTACAGTCAATCTCAAATTCACAAAACATTTGCAATTATTAATAAAATCGATCATTGAGAATAGAACCACTTTTAATTTCTATGGAGTTCAACGGAGATATCTACTTTAGAAAATAATGGTCCCTGTTAAAATTGCTACATTTTATGATTAAAAATTCCCTCCAGAAATCACACAATTATTATTTTTATAAACAATTTCATTCTGAAATATTTTTAATTTTAATAAAGTCCAAGCAAAGAAACTTATCAAGAATTTTTGAAAAAATTACACTATCATTGCGATTGAATAAAAATTGCATGTTTTTTTGAGACGTAGGTTAAAACAAAAAGATCAAGTACATTTTGTTCAATAAATATCTTTTAAAAATTATATTTTTCAACTAAACTTCACTATATTCCTTTCCAACATTGGGTACAATTGAAACTTACTTCATTTGCTTTGATTTTTTAATTGGAGTATCATATCATGCGGATACTGCCTAACATTACGGAACATTTGACAGTGTACGTGCGCCTCAAAAGCTCATTTCTACAGCCATGCTAAAACTGCAGGGTTCGTGTATGCTGTAGTAACGGTAATCTGCTGGCTGGGCGATTCATGCTATAATGGCAGGACTTTTCAGCCACGGCGGCCGGATACTAACACGTGTTAGCGAACGAGTGATGGAAAGGGCGAGTGATAGCGAGAGAGAGATAGAGAGAGAGAGAGAGAAAGAGAGAGAGCGGTAACGCAAACGGATCTTAATTTACTTGTGCTATTACATAACCATTACTCACAAATCTTCACTCTTCTAATTTAAGCAACTTCAAGCGACTTCCGTTTCCTTTTTCTTTCACGTCTCCTGTACCTCCATTTTGCCATTTTTTTGCATCCATTCTTCCATTCTATTTCATTTGCTCTTACCAGCTTCCTTTATCTCCCATTCCTCTCCAACATCCTTCCCATACATGCTCCCATGTTTCCTCTTCCCATTCACATATCCTGCACTTCCTGTTATCTTTCACTTTCCAATACATACTTGCCCGCACCTCGTTTCCTAATTCAAACCTTGCTATTCTGGTCCATCTCATCTCTCCCCATCCCTTTTCTAAATACTTTGGTACTCCTTCCTTTTTTATCACCTTATACCATATATCATATTTTGATTCCTCGATCATCCACCATCTTTCTATTATTTTTTTTCTCTCCCTTTTTTCCACTTCCTCATAGTTGACTCCAGTCCCGTCTTCTTTATCTCTAGCCTTAAATAAATCCCTCCTTTTTTCCTCCCATCTCTTCAATTCCATCGCCACTCCTCTCTTTTCTTCTACCTCCATCAAACACTTTCTCGCTAACTCCTCTCCCTTTCCCTCCCACAGCTTCGTCTCGAAATTCCATGCCCTGTTTCCCGCTCTAGTACTTAATTTGTCCCTTTGCGCTTTTTCTCTCATCTTATATACCGGCATCCTCGAGTCTACCCCTAGCGTCCACCTTATTTACCTTTCTTGTAAACTTTCAATCTCTTTCCTTTCTTTCCATCCCCATATTTCTGTTCCATAACCTAATACTGGGCATACAAACGTATCAAATAATCACACTCTCCTTCTCCAATTCTTTCAAACCTTCTTTTTTCTATTCCCATATCTGTTTCATTAGGCCTGCTGGGTTTTTTTAACCTTTCTCTTATGTGAGCTCTATGATCTCCATTTGCTTGCGAGGTATATCCCAAATACTTAAACTCTTTTACTTCTTGTAATTTTTCCCTTCTTCATTCGTTCATTCTTCATCCTTCCTTTCTTCCCCCTCTTTTTCTAAACCTCATTATCTCTGTCTTTTCTACATTTAAATGCAACTTCTTTCCATCTAAGTACAGTCGAAGCTATCAGTAAGACCGCTACGAATAAGACCGCTTCCTTGCTCGAGCTCGCCGAGACGCTTCCTCCACTCTCAGCTGACTTCGAAATTCCAGTCAGCCGCTACCAATAGTGCCGCCGCAAAAAAGGCAATTTTTATGGGTTTTAGGAGAGTTTTTTTTATATTATTCAAATATATCGAATATTGATTGAGCTGCCGGATCGAATAAGTGCACATATTTTATTTCGCCGGGAGTAGGAATGCCCCTGGAGACTTTCTGAAACATTTTCGAATTTAAATTTTTAAAGCCTATTTCTAGATGTAAAACGTCATTGCGCATATTTTGTTGTGCAGACAAAAAGTTCTAGCTTTTTTAGTTTTCTACCGGAAGTAAAGAAACTGACTATTTTGGAAAAATAGATTTTAATTCGGTTTTCACTTCAACTCGTGCTCAGTTAGTCATTTTTTGGAATTTTTCAATCAAATTTTCAGGGAATGTATTTCGAAATATCCTTTGAGTGATAAAACAAAAGGAATTAAAAAATTTATTAAAAGAAAATTGTTAATAATTTTTTTCTGATGCTTGGCGCGCATTGGACTTCTCTAACTTCCGGCATTTCGTTCATCGAGTGAATTTTCAGCAACAAAAAACTTCAAGCAAGAAAGTTGTTAACAACAGTACAAAGAAGTTTCCTGACAAATTTTAGCCCAGTCGAAATCATATTTTAGGAATTATTAATGTCTCAAGTCGCTAACGGCTATGCGACTCACGCGCGGACTGTAGTGAGAGTCTCATATCCAATTCTTAATACAGTTCACTGGCGCCAAAAATAAAAACTAATCAAGGAATCAGGTAATATCAAAGTATTATGAATTATTATATAAATATACTTTTAATCTTTAGTCTTTAATATAAATATTATGTTTTCTAAACTGTTGATTACTAATGAGATGCTTATTCATAACACTTCAAATGTTTACAGTAGAGTTTAACTGGCTCAAAAACTTCTGCATTCTGGACTTCATTCGAAACCGATATATATTTTTACCCTGAAAGGAAAAACATAAATTTCGCTGATAAAATAGTGAAAAAACGTTCACTTACTGATTGTCACTGATTTTCTATGAAATTTCACTGATTAACATTTCTTTTTAATTTTTTTAGATTATTATTATCACAATGAACCGGATCTAAGACTCCCAGTACAGTCGGCGTGCGAGCCGCATAGCCGTTAGCGACTTGAGGCATTAATAATTACTTCAATATTAGTTCGATTGGGCTAAAATCGATTGGCGCAATTGTGCGCCAAGCGTGAGAAAAAAATGAAGTGAAAACCAAATTAAAATCGATTTTTCCGAAAAAGTCAGTTTTTTTACTTCAGGTAGAAAACTAAAAAAGCTACAACTTTTTTCCTGCACAACAAAAGATGCGCAATTAAATTTTACAGTTAGATATAGTTTTTAAAAATTAAAATTCGAAAATGTTTCAGAAAGCCTCTAGGGGTTTCCCACTCCAAGCAAAATCTCTCAAAAAGTCTCGGCGAGCTCGAGCAAGAATGAAGGGGCGATCTCATTCGTAGCGGTCTTATTGATAGCTTCAACTGTATTTCTCTAATCCTTTAATTAGGCCCGTCATCCCTTCTTCATCCTCTACCATAAACACTATATCGTCTGCGTATGCCACTGTATATATCTTTTCGCTCCCTATCCTAACTCCTCCCCACCCTTTTTTTCTTCATTATTTCTTCCAAGTCTGATATTAAAATATCAAAATATAAGGGGGCTCCGAGGACATCCCTGCCTTACCCCTCTCACCAACCAGACACTGTCTCCTACTTGCTTTTCTACCTTTACCTTGCTTTCTGTCTTTCTAAAAATTTCCGATACTCTCTTTATTATTTCCTCTCTTATCCCCTTTTTCACCACAACTTTTTCTATCTCGCCTCGGTTCAATGAGTCACACACCGCCTTCAAGTGCACGAACACTGCTATCATTGTCCCTTTCTCTCTTTTAATCCTCTTATTTACTAAGTAGTTCAGAACATATATATTGTCCATTACCCCCATCCCCTTTCTGAACTCTGTCTGATTCGGTGGCTCTATCTTTTTCCCCACAACTTCCTTTCCTCATCTCTCCGATAAAACAGTCACGTATACTTTATACAGTGTTGGCATTAAGGGCACTCCTCTATAATCTTAAACCTCCTCCCCTTTGTCTTTCTTCGCTATTGGTATCACTACTCCTTCTTTCCATAACTCTGACCACCCCTCTCCTATCCATACTCTATTTCACATTATCCATGCCCATTCCTTTAATTCTGTCCCCCCATATTTCCATACTTCATTTGGAATCTCATCTATACCAGGTGCCTTTCCACCTTTCATCATCCCTAATACCTTGACTATTTCCTTTCTTGTAATTTCCTTCTCCTCATCTCTCTCCTTTCCTAACTTTTCTCTCCACCCCTCCTAGACATTCCATGAAATTCCGCTTCTTCTTTAAAACTCTTATTATCCTCTTCTTTTTTTTTTTGATCACACAACTCAGTATACTCCTTCTTTTTCTCCTATATTCTTCCCCACTACTTGTCCCTTTTCTCCATTTTCTTAATACCCTTCTCACTACCTTCTTCTTCTGTTCACAATCCTCATCCCATCCACTTCTATCCCCTCCTTCACCAACTTCTTTTTTTTTGTGCACTATGATACTCCTTTTATTTCTCCTATCATTATTTCTATTTCCTCGTGTACATTTCCTTTCCCTATATGGATATTCCTGACTTTTTCTTCAAACTGTTATCTACCTTCCATTGATCAATTCCCTCTTCCTGCTTTTGTTACTTTTGCTTCCTTTTTAACCTTATTGTTATTACTCATTTCTCCCTCTACTGTCACTATTATGGGAAAGTGATCCAAATCTATATAGTGCCCCACCTCTAGTTTCTCAACCTTCTCTCTTACTTCGCCGTCCACTACCATATAATCAGTTACCGTTCCCCTCTTTCTCCTGAACGTATATATTCCCCTTCCTTATAACGCTCTGTACTTCCGTTTAGGATGAACCATCCCATCTCCCCTAGGCGCTTCAACAACTTCTTTCCCCCCTATTCAGTACCTTGTCTTTGGATTTTCTTCCTCGCTCTCCATCCCATTCCCTTCCTCCTCTATCTCCTGTTGTCGCATTAAAATCACCTCCTATTATAAGCCCAATCTCTTGCTTATTTTCTTCCATCAGTCTTCTCATCTCCTCTGATTTCTCCTGCATATCACCGTTCACATAAGCCCCCACTATCTTTTACCTCTCTCCTCCCATATTTATCTCTTCTACTGTCAATCCTTCTATATGTAATAGATGCATCCATGAATATATTCCATGAGAAATGCTTGCTATTGAAGCGTGACAAATGTTCATGCGCTAATGCCTACATTTTTCTCTCCGTTTGCCTATTTTCTGCTTTTTCGCCACTTGCTGTATAGAATTTCCTTCTGGACGAAGGTCCTCTACATCACACTACAATACAAGGTATTCCGGTATTAATTTCTGAACATTATCTTGTATATAAACGATGTTTCTTTACAAAAAATTTCCTAATTATTATTGTATAAACCTTAAAATATCTTCAGCAAACAATTTCCGGAATTTTTTTAAAGGCAACTTTTTTATTTTTTATATTTGTAATATGTGAAAGAATAAAAAAATATCGGAACTTTTTTGACCAGTTGCAAGATGAATAACTAACGTGCCTCCACTAATTCTGCTTGCGTATCCGTCATAATTCATGCGTATAAAAACTGCAGAGCTCGTCTATAGGTACACGACAATCACACTAGAGAGCTCAATACGGATCCAAAATTCATCCTGGATACCCCATTTATAGTTATCTATTTTTTGACAAACGTTAGTTCCAATACCAACATTGGAGACCAAATATTCCAAACATTAATAAATATATTGGACGGCGAGCAAACTACACAACTTCACACACGCACACGGGCATACGCATACACAAAAACAGGAAGGTAAAAAATTAGGAGGGAAAAATTAAGAATGTGGTAATCACAGTCATCTGCCGTGTACGGGGGATAGCCACAGTAGCGAATTTCTAGCTTTCGCCTCTTTCAAGATTTGTACGCTTCTCGCATGAACGTTTCCAGTGGAGATGATCATGATTGTTTGGGTGGTGACCTTTTTCACCCTGCTCATAGTTAGAATTTGCTGCCTCCGCTTTGAATATTTCTATATATCCTCAGTCTATCGGAGCCTAAAGTTATTGTTCAGGAGAACGCTGTGTGTAGATTTATTTAGACAGTGGGCATCTGGAAAATTGTGTCTGACTAGGTAGTCAGCCAGAATAGTCCTTTCCCAGTCAAGGAGATGCTGTTCGTTTTCTATACTTTGACTGGGCTATATTTATAATAAGGCTAATTGTGAGGTTATTTGAATTGAGGCCGGAAGCCAGAATCAGACTAAGGCGGCCCGAAAAAGCAGTCTCAAAATCCTTTTCAATTGCAGAGTAGAGTGGCCCCCTTCCCAGCACCATGACAATGTACCTGTACGATTCTTCATCAGTCATCGATTCAATCAGAACGCGGTCGCCTAGTTTCAGTGGAGACGGGACAAATGCAGCTTTCTGCATTTATCCGAGCCCTAAGACATCATGATTCCGTAGAAGAACTGTATCAAGATTTCAAGTAGGCTGTTCAGTTTCGACTCTGAGGTAGCATAAACCTCCTTGTCGCCCATGGACAAAAGATGAGTGAGTTGAGACTCAGCCACTTTCGCCCCAATTTTTAACCCATACGACGTATTTTTGAGGGTCCAACTCCGTGGATTCAATGCTAAACAAAGCCATAGTGCGCTGAATGAATCACCATGGAAGATTCCTCGTTTAATGGGCAAGGACCGCGTATGCTTCATCACCGCAGGACTGAAACATTCAATCCTTTTGCATCAAGTGTGTATAGCGTGATCCAGGAATTGGATGAGGCGAGGACAGATCGTATATATCTTAAGACAATAAGTGAATAATCGTAGAGTGTCAAAGGAAGCACGTGTTGCTACTTGATGTAGGACATTTGCAAATTGCGTTGATGTCGTTTCGCATGCTACACAACCACACTATCAATCATGACTTGATATTTGCAGCCACGTTAGCCTCGAAAGCAACCTTTTCGTGCTTCGGAGAGGACGTTGTTCTCCTCACAATATTTACAGACAAATTTGGAAAAATGTTAACCTTCAGACACTTATGAAGGGGCAAGAGACAAGTGATTGGTCAGTAATCAATAAGACTACCAGCATCTATCTTTTATGGAATTATATACGTTACGCTTTCCTTTGTGGGAGAGGGCAAGTTGTCTGGGTTCTTCAAGAAGAAGTGCAGTCCATTCACACAAGATGATTTCCAGTTCTTGGCCCTCTTTAGGATACAAGTTACGTCGGTGGCTGAGATCGACAGATTATTTATCCTAGGCAACAACGCAACTCTGTCCTTTTCTATAAGGAGTCTTGCTTCTACCAGCTGCAGGTTCGCGATAGGAACGCTTCCCGTCTGCCAAGAAAGTCCTATTGTCATTCCTTTTCGCGGTTGTATTACATCGCCGCACTCGCGCTGACAGGACCGTGAGTCTCCGTTTAAGATAGTCAATAAATTCGTCCTGCTTTGAAGACATTCTTGAACTGATGTTATGTGGGCGGAGGATCTACCACACTTGGCGAGTCTGTCTCCGAAACCGATTTCTCATTCAAAATTACTACAACTGTCCCAGTTTTGCTCTTATTTTACTAATCTCTCCTTGAAGTTAAAACTTCCATGGAGGTTGTGACATCTTTCTTAGGGCGTATTTGATTACGAATTGATTACGAATTTCAACACGAAATTTAGAAATTCAAAATGGCTAACTAAAATGATGAAGTTACTTGATTTGAATGAAACTTGATATTCGCTGTTTTTTGGGATTACTGATTACGAATCTGAACCTGGATAAAGCATTTTTTAAATAACTGCTTAATTCTTCTTATACGGTGCCATACAATTATCCTTTAATATTTCATTCTTAGCCATATTTTATTCACATTCGTGATGAGCGAACTCAAAAAATTCTGAGTGTCGAGATTCATCCAAATCGAGTGACTTTATATCTTCGGCCGCCATATTGAATCCACCATTTCAAACTTCTGAATTGTAAGTTGAGATTCATGATCAGCGATCTCGAACAAAAAATCGAATACGGATCTTCATCCAAAACAAGTAACTTCTGCATTTTTATCCGTCATATTGGATCCGCCATTACGAATTTTCAAATTTTTACATAAAAATCAGATTCAGTGGCCCGAAGAGCTAAGTTCAGATTTTTGATTCAAATTCAAAACAAACAAAATTGTGTACCGTTCGCGCCAACTAAGGGGTAAAATACCTCAGCGAGTACGAACTGAGTTCTGTTCGAAACGTGACGCGCTGGTTGCCGATGAGATGTTTTAATGTTTTAATACATCTCTGTAATTGACTTTTATTTTTTGTGTCCTTCAATATATTTGAAAAAAATTGCTTGACACTTGCGGGATTTCTTGGGATTTCTTGTAGAATGTTATCCTAAAACCTGGAAAAAATTGAGAAGACATGAAACACCACCAAAAAGTAAAAAAATTAAAATTCAAACAAAATTGTGAACTCTGCAGATAATAATTTTGTCAATCATATTTTGCTTGTGCGGAAGAAGTGATTGTGAAAAAATCATTGCATAAGTCAATAGCTAATTTTTAGACATTCATATTACAAGGTTTACTATTTTTTCTTGTACATTTTAAAGAAAATTTGTTGTACACGGCTCGCATAGAGCGAAACTCTTTTATTGGTAGATTTTGAACATTCCAGCAGACATATATTCATGCAATAGACAACCATATTAAGATTCTAATAATCAACTATAAGACCTTAGAGTAAGATAGGGTGAGGGGGAGGGAAGGAAGAGAGAGAGAGAGAGAGCTCCACACCACGGAAAAATAGGTACTGTGTGAAGTAAAGTCAGTCGTGACGTCAGTGAGGTGGCAAGGCGAGTAGAGGTGAGAGTCGCGAGTACAGCGACCGCGAAGCTCGACGCGCGCATGTCCCTCCACCGATTTTCTACACTCTCTACGCAACTGCCACGCAACGCCCACGCAGCCTCCTGTTGAAAGAGCGTGCACTGGCCCAGAACGTCAGTTGTTTGGGAACTGGCTACCTTTCACCCTTGCAAAAAACACTACCTCTGGATACCAACCATGGGTTTCGCAAAAGAGCCATCTCCTTCGCTTCTACAAGACGAAATGTTGATTTCGCTACAAACCACTCGTCAGACTACAGCGTATTTTATGGTAAGCAATATATAGAGAAGAAAATACTTCAGACGAAAAAGTAAAGTTCTTGTTACTCATATTCTCACCCCCTCCCTCTTCCGCCAACAGGCTAGCTGGCATACCAGCCCGCCTGTTTCCATGCCAGCCCTTCCAGATGACTGGCTAACTAACTTCACCCCTTTTCATGTCAACTCCAAAATGAAACTTGACGACTGGATCATCCACTCTGTTTATTACCATTGTTTTGTTGGAATATTTTACATGAACTTTGTTTTGTCCACATCAGTTTTACCAAGAATAATATCAACATTTAGTTTCGAAACTAATAGAAAGATTTAAATGATTTCCTGACTTCAGTTATTGATTTAGAGTAAAACTTGCTTTTATGTTGTTGTTCTAACCGAATAAGGTTTCCCGTTAAAAGCACCGTATAAAGTTATATCACTGTCCAGTAATTTCCTAATTATATTTCGATTTGAATTCTCAATCTTTTCTTCTGAGATACAATCCTGTTTTTGTCTCCCGTTTGGATTGATGCCAGAGGGCATTTGTATTCGCACAGTTTGATTGCGCTTAATTTACTTTCATTATCCTTAGAACTATTATCCCTCTTACTATCATCCCTACTGTCATCCCTAATATCCCTGTCTATTACGTTCTCATCTATGTTTTTTCTTATCGCAGATAACTCGTTCACTATGAAACGGAGCAGTATAAAATAGTAATTTTATACTTATAAATTACACTCAGAAACGGGCGAAATAGAACATAAATACGCTACTGAGTGACTTGCGAATTCCTGAGGGAAAGAGTTATATAGGTCATATGTACCGCTATGCGAAACAGGTGCGGTTGCGGGCGCAACCTATACACTCGAATCGCCAGTCTGCGCCTGAGGGTTCGACCGAACACTGCGTCGAGCGTTTGACTATAGGAAGCATTCGCGCGATAGCGTTTTATGAGCTATATAGCAATTAGCAGCCAGGTAATTAAAAAGATAAAAAGGACCGGGGACAACCCCTTTCATACTTTTGATAGTCTTTATCAGGAATAATTGATTTAAAAGAAAAAGGATTAATACTGGAGATCGTATAGATCGCTCATTCTTTTTCAACCCGTTCTCATACGGGAGCTCAAGAATGCCAATGTGCTCACTTGAAATTAATTAAGTTCATTTGTCAAAATTAATTAAGAGTAATACTGGAGATCGTAAGGATCGCTCATTCTTTTTCAACCCGCCCTCATACGGGAGCTCAAGAATGACAGTATGGCCACTCAACCTTAATTAAGTTGATTTGGCAGTGAAATAAATTTGGCAGAAAATAAAATTGGATAGTTGCGTAGGAAAACGACTAAAGATAGAAAAATTACTTATTCATGCGTGATAATTAGAAAGAATAAAAACACATCTTAAAAGTGCAATACCAAACAAATCCAGGAAACGTGCGCAGTTCGGACTTCGCTTCTGTGACCTCAAAATCTTTCTGATGTTTATGATCTTTTTTATAAAAAAACTTTAATAATGAGCACGTTTCAAGTAAGAGCAATTTGGACACTGGATATGAGGAAAATTACATTTCAAGAGAATTGATAATTAAGAACTATTTCAAAATTAAAGGGTTAAAATTAGAAAAGAGTGAAGTTCACTTTAATGTAAATTGGGAACCTCAAACTACGGATAAAGTTTCTTTTTATATCGTCGTGGCTAACAAGTTAATTCGTTTCAGGTTTATCGTCCTTGCAGGATTGGTACCGTCGTGCATACTCGGCACCAATTTCCTGATTGGGACACAGTGAATCGTCGGACGATCCTAATACTCATGAAGTAATTTCATGAAAGGAGAACACGATACAAGTAAATTGAGAACTTAAACTCATGAAAAAAAGGGAAAACGTTCTCACATCCAGGCGTCATTAAAAGGTTTATAAAATTGATACTCATTAAATAAAGAATAATGTTACAACAATAATTTCTTGATTTTCCCCACCTATTATTTTGCTTACCATTAGTCTCATTGTCTCGCTTATCTTTGTTTTCACCATACCTAGCTTCTCTCATCGCTCTTTCTCTATTTTTGTTTCTCCAAACTTCGCTCTCTCTCTCTCTTACTTACTCTTACTTTCCTGAATCTTTGCTCTCTCTGCGATCAGTTCCAGATAAATATCTATATTAATTATTGTCGCATTCAAGATAATCTCGCTTCTGAATACTAATCTTTTCTGTCCAGATTTCTATAATCATTACACCCTTTTCTTTGTTCGTCTCTACAATACGCATTTTTATCAAATGCTATTATTTATATCAATTTGGCTGTATTGCTCAAATACACTGCAGCTAAATTGCCTTGGATTCGTCTCAGTATCTGTCTAATTATAATCTAATTTCACATGTACTCCGAATAAGATGGGTCAAGGTAACTTGGTTGTCGCATTTGATCACTAAAATAATTGACTAGAGTGCTACCTTACCTCATATAAATTCTATTTCTCCATTTATCTCCGCTCTCGATTCCAGAGAATTGAATTCTTCTAAAAATTAAATTTAAAAATCCTCACGGTCTTCAAAGCTACCGTTATTTTCATAAAATCCAGACTTTGCTCTCTCTCTCTCTCTCTCTTTCAAAGATGCTTCAATTATCGTAGGTCCACGGTGTGTGGGGATATTTTTTATTTGCGAACATATATCGAAATCATCCAAGAATTCTGTGAGATTGTCCTTATATTCATTGTGAAATTTAGAAATCGCAATAACAATTTTAATTCTATAACTTTTGACTGGTTGAATTTTCTCGCGTCATGTTACTTTGCAAACATTATTTAAGATCCAATTTACATAAAGCAATATTTAAGGTGATTTTTTTTTCCTACCGGGTGTAATTCAATGTACAATATTGAAAATTTATCATAAAAAGAGATGTCAGGAATTTCAGAAATACAGTGTGATGCGCGAGAGACTCTCCGAACAATATCAGACAACTACTTCCATATCTATCAAATTCTCACACATTTAATTCTGACCCAAGGCTGATCCTCACTTTGGCGTCTATTTATTTCACATGTGAATTTAAAAATATTTCTAAAAAATCTAAATCCTAGTCGAAATTTCTAATTACTTAATCTAACTCTCCATACATGAATATAGAATACCTAAACGATAAGAAGTTAATTTCTACATGCAACATGATCCGTTGATTTCGGATTATGATGGACACTAAGCTATGTCAAATGCCGTTCTCCATGCTTTTTTGGATAGCCTCTACCCAGGCTGGGTTTTCCGTGATCAATTCGTGTTGCGTTCCCACGAAGCCAAAGAGACACAAGAATTGTCAGCGTGAATCCAATCTGTATCAGAACACACCGAAATACCACAAGCTTTATAAACTATATATTTTAAAATTTAGAAGTAGCGATTCAAACTTATACACTCGACCTGGACGGCTTACTGGGCGAAAATAATTGGGGATCATCTTAGTACCACGTGGCTCTTTTATCTTAGATAAGAAATAATAATTGCAACGAACGTATCTTTCAGTTAGGCTAATATTAAATACGTATTCCTCTTATGTTTTTATAATAATAAAGCAACAGATCCGAATTGGATACGTTGCAGAGATTACGGGATTCTTCTCAGCAGCAAATTTAGCTCGTGGCACGATACCAACGAATCGCCTTTTTCCGATCCCCGTTTTTACCCATTAGCTATTAGCCATCCCCTCTACTCGCGCGACAACCAGCTTTTAACCCCACTACGGGCATTAATATCGGTGCTCCCGCACCACGGGATAATTGACGTTTTGTGAGTGGGGTTTACAGCATTTTTATTCATTACGATTGTGGATGATTGGATTGTTTTTTTCGAGGATTGTGATTGAACGTCTACAATGAGTATAGACACTCCAGGATCTCCCGGATCTCAGGATACCAAAAGCAAGAAGAGGAGACTTAACAGTTCTGATGTAAACAGTGAACAAGGCGTTTCCAGTTATAATAGTTTTGGAGTCTGAACACTAGAAGGACGGCGGTGTCCTCAGGACACCTTGCGGTTTTAAAACACCGTCGTTCAGATTTCAGTGAAAATTTCGGAGAACGAGAAGGTATCAATACCATGAGCGGAACCCCGAAATCCACATATTCCGTCACGATTTGGTCAATAAAAGTCCCGGTGTCCTGAAGAAACCGACCCTCCTTCTAGGAGGGCTCCAGACCCCCGTCCTTCTAGTGTTAAGTACTCTGGATGAAAATGAAGCTGATGAGGAAATGGAAGACGACAACCAAAGCGAATGCGATAATTCGCCTAACAATGAAGACACGGAAAGGAGAGTTAAGCTACCACCCATTGTCATCTCGCCGAAGATTGAAAACTACTCTCAGTTCATAAAGAAAATTGTGGATACATCTACAAAGAAGAAGACTAAAATCGACTACTTTTCGGACAAACTCAGCATCCGGTGTTCATCGCTGGTGGATTATCTAGCTTTACAAGACGATCTGAAGAAGGAAAAAATGACCTTTTTCACTTATACACCAAAATGGTTTCGCTCGAAGCACATCGTCGCAAAAAGGCTGCCTAACATCCCTCCCGAAGTGAATGTGAAGTGGGAAAAATACAAGAATTCCAGACAAGTAACGCAATGTCGTAATTGCCAATCGTTTGGACATGGCACGTTATACTTCCAAAATAAATCAAAATGTGTGAAGTGTGAAAAGGGCCACTTGACTGCTTAGTGTGATAAAACCAGTGATACTCCGCCAAAGTGGTGCTATTGTGGCGGTGCTTATCCAGCAAACTACACAAAGTGCCCAAAGTACCTGAAGCATCTGAAAAGGTACACAAGAAAAATACTGATGACAGAATGAAAACTGACGAACTGCGGGCCACGTATGGAGAATCCACAAGTGCAAAGCAGAGATCGCTAAAGCACAGCCCCACAAAAAAGTATTTAATTTCATATCCCTGAACCAGACCAATGTATCCCTATGTATTTTTTATCACTGAATCTGAATCCAAGATAAAAAAATGCATATACCCCCAAAATTTTTAGCTAGAGCCAAAAAACACCCCTAGAATGGGGTGAAAATGAGATTAAGCAATAAGCATAGTTGTTGCATCTTAATCAATCGAATTATACAAATTTACAAGTGTATAGCGCATAAAATTAATTTGAAACACCCCTCCCCACCTACCCCACCTACCCCCTAACCCAGCTAACCCCTAAAACCAACTCTACCAAACCACAAGCAGGCTAACCCACCTACCCCTGGGAACATCGAGTTTAGTCGCCCATTTTTTTAAAATACTTATGTTTGACACCACAAGCGTGCTAACCCACGTCCTTTGAACATAGGGGTAGTTTTTTTTAACTCTTTAGAAGTAGCTTATTAGTATTACGTTTGACCCATGATACTTACCGTCCAGCGCCGATTTTCATGAAACTTGGCACAGGGGTAGAGTTAAAAAAACAGGGGTAGAGTTTCGACTAAACTCGCTGTTCCCACGATAGGTGGGTTAGCCGGCCTGTGGTTTGGTAGGATTCGTTTATAGTGGTGTCGAATGTAATTATTAAAAAAAAAAAAAAAAAATAGGCGACTAAACTTACTATTCCTGCTTGTCGTTTGGTAGAGGTGGGTTTTAGGGATTAGCTGGGTTGGTAGGTGGGGTAGATGGGAAACGGTGTTTCAAATCAATTTTATGCGCTATAAACTGGAAAATTTGTATAATTCGATTGATTAAGATGCAACAACTATGCTCGTTGCTTAGTCTCATTTCCACTCCATTCCAGGGCTGTTTTTTGACTCTAGATGGAAATTGTGGGGGTATATAAATTTTTTTGACCTCGGATTTGGATTCAGCGATAAAAAATACATAGGGATGCATGGGTCTGGTTCAGGGATATGAAATTTTTTTTATGGGGCTGTGTACTGAATCAACGGGAATTTCCACCCCTCAGAACGAGGAATATTCCTGTGCAAGCTGCTACCGAGATGACTACAGCAACTACATTGCATTGGGGACCACAAAGAAAAGCTGCAGAACCCACATTCGAGGGAATCAACCATCTGCAGAGCCTGTCGCAGGAAATTGACAAATTGAATGAAATCGTCGATCTAGGTAAGATGCTGAGGCTCGTAAGAACATTGCATTCTAAGTTAATTACCTTTAAAAATTGACTTTAAATATTTCCACTCTCATTATAGGACATTGGAATGCCAATGGCATAACTAATAATCAACTAGAACTAAAACAATTTATACTCGATCATAATATAGATATCATGCTCATAAATGAAACCAAATTAGAAGAAATGAAAATATTTAAAATTCCAGGCTATATTTGTATCAGGAAGGATAGAAACACAAGGGGGACTGGCGGAGGAGTTATGATTCTGATTAAAGCTAACATTAAATACCATGAAATTTCAATACAGACTCAAGTCATTGAATCAGTTGGCATTGTGCTCTAGGACAGAACCGCGATAATTTCGGTATATAAAGCTTAACAGCATAAGCTAAGCTTGCAAGATTTGAATATTATTTTTAAAGTATCGGATAAAGTCTCAGTATACAGGGATTTAAATGCTAAGAACACGGCCTGGAATTATAGAGCTATTATTGCTAATGGCAGAATCAAACATGACTATACTTTCAAAAATGTGCTTAGTATATTCTATCCAGATTCTGGCTGGAATATAGTGGCTGATGTGATAGAAGAACTAAACTCTGATCACCTACCAGTCCTCATTGTGTTATCTAATCTTGAAACCATTACTGATTATGGGAATACTTTTCCTAATTATAGTAAAGCATACTGGGATAAATTTGAAGAAATTATAAACAAAAATCTCATTTAGAGTGGGGGTTTTGCCTCTAGGGAGGGAATAGATAGGGCTGTTGGCGATCTCGTTGGTGTTAGCCTCTCAGCTAAGGGAAAATCAATTTCACAAAATAAATCAATTTATAATAGGACTATCAAATACATACCTGAAGATGTAAAGGAATAAATTAATTTAAGACTTGGTCTTAGAAAAATCGTTCAGAGAACCAGGAGCAAGGAAATAAATAAAATTATAAATCAATTAACGAAAAGATTATTAAAAACAGCAATGAGAACTGGTCTAATAAAGTAGAGAAATTAGAAATCAAAGATAACACGGTATACAAAATTGCAAAAAAAAACAAAGAAAAATAATAACACTATTCCTATATTGAATGGCCTTCATGGACTAGCTATCAGCAATGAAGATAGAGTTGAGGAAATTGCAAATAATTTTGAAAAAGTACATTTTTTATCTGAAAATCTGGGGGACGATGAGACTGAGGGGATTGCTAACAGAATCTATAATAAAATCGAGTCTGAAACTATTGATGTGGATTGCGTTGATCTAGTCACTCCTGTATAGAAGATAAAAAAGCAGTTTTAAGAACAAAACCTAAAGGAGCACCGGTCCTAGATAACACACAGAATATAATATTAAAAAACTTACCTAAAAAAGCATTTGTACAGCTATCATACATTTTTAATGCTTTTTTTTGTTTACGCATATTTCCCTTCGTGCTGGCAAATATTCTTCCTATACATAAAATGGGTAAAGATAAGCTCTTTCCGCAGAGTTATAGACCAATAAGTTTATTCTGTAAAGCTCTTTCGAGTAACCAATTATATAAGTACAAACTTTATTCTAAATAAATATACAGCTCTAGTAATGCTAGATCTAAAAAAGACCTTTGATACTGTCTGGCACGAAGGACTCATTTATGAAATACACAATCTCAACTTCCCATTTGTATATTCTCAAAATTTTACAAAGTTATTTAAGAAATAGAACTTTTGTTGCTACTGCCAATGAGGTAACCTCATCTGAAAGGAAAATAGTCGCTTAGAGTACCTCAAGGTTCCATTCTAGGCCCAGTGCTTTTTACCTATTACATGAATGATATCTTAGGAACTGAGGAAGTTAAAAAATTGCTCTTCATCGTTGAATCGAAAGTACGTGAACAATGTAGAGTATAAACCGAGCCGATCGCGTACACCTTCTCGAAGGTGCTGTTGCACCCACCATCTTCAAAAACGTTTCTTCCTTTCATTGAGCTGCCTATGCAACCTAAGCAGTTTCAAAAAACTTAGGGATGCAGCAAGAATGGTCACTGTCGACATTTCGAATACTTTGTGACTTCAGAATTTTTAGCAAATCACACAGATTTCGGAAGGTCCATACACAACGGAACATGAATGTATAAAATAGAACGTTCAACTTTTTTTGCTTTTCCGTCTTTGAAGAATATAATTTCAACAAACTTTTCGAGCCTCAGGAATCGACAAGTTGCATCGACTGGAAGTCAAATGAAACTGAAACTAAGTCCTAGAAATGGAACTGAATCCTAGAAAGTCAGCAGCTCGCACGCAGCACGGAATTTCTGGTGCACAAAGAGGAGCAAGTCCCCTTCGTCTTTGAGTTTCACCAAACGGAAGATGCTCTCCGAAAGTCACTGAGTGCAGGTATGAAGGTGACTCATATAAATTATCATAAATTAGGCTTACTGCCCTTCACTGTACATCATTTAAAGCTTTGTCCTAATTCAGAACAACTACCTGAAAGGTGGCAGTTCGTGAGCGGATCATGAAGCCCTCATTGTAGACTAAAGTGATCGCAAGGCCCACGCAGCTTCACACGTATTTCCCATAAGGAAGAAAAAACGGTTTTGTGAAAAGACGTTTTTTGAAATACAAATTGTTCATAATACATAGAAGACTACTTGAAACTGGTAACTAGAAGTTGACATGAATTGTTTGAACAATTTATTATTATTTGCAGCAATTTTATCTTAGAATACATTTAACAAAACGCGGGTTTTCCGAAATTTGCAACTTTTCTATTAAAGCCATTAGGGAATAATCAGTTCAATTGAAGAAAAATAATTTTTCAAATAAATTATTATTATTTAAAATAAAAGTCTATCAGAAAAATGCTTGAATGGAAAAGTTTCATCTGAAATTTGCCAAATTTGTATCGAATTTCCAATTAGAGTGAGGAACTAATTAATTCAAGCTAAGAAGCATTATTGTTAAAAGAATTTATCATTAATTTTCATAACATTTTCTTTGAATAATGCCAGAAGTTTGCACTTTTTTCTCAAATATTCCAATTTTTGCTCTGAAATAAGATACATATTTGAAATATTCTTCAAATCTTCTATATAAATCATATTAAATATAAATTCCACTTGAGAGCCTTTTTCTTTAAATCAATATTATTATTTATTATTTTTGGACGTGTCAGCATGAAAAAGGCTGTCGTGGGCGACTCTAGGTGCGAAATGATTGTTTTTGGATTTGAGTGGGGAATAATATTACGACCTATACTGCATCTTTTGTGTAATATTTGCGCTTGCGGCTCTCGCCAACTCGAAAAGGTGTTTTCCGAAGATAGAAAATCTTCAGAAGAATCCGCAAGTACCGACCATTAATATAGAAGAGGATAATCATCAACAATAATAATTTGTTTGAACAATTATATTTGTTAATTTCTTATTATTATTACCTCACTCTAAGTCAAAAGTTGAGAAAAAGTGAAAACTTTCAGGAATGGCCTCACGTTTCTAACATTATTCGAAATGAATATTGATGCAAAAAAATAAGAAATTGTTTGAACAATTGTGTGTGCATGAATAGAAACAGAAGCACATACTTCTTTTAAATTGTGAATGATTACAGATAGTTGAACCAACGAACTCTAATTTAAATTCCTTCATTATCTTCATTAGAACTGAAAATAGTACAGTTGTACATTTATGTACAAAGAAGCAATTTGTAATATTCTTTTAATTTTAGCACGGCTATTTGATTAGAGATGTTGACAGTACCTTCATGATTAGTTCCTCATTTTTCCGATTATTTCGTCAATGAAAATCTATCCACTGTCGTCAAAAGCCGTACTTTTTTTTTACTATTTATCACATTTTCATGACTGCGAGTTATCAGAATTTTTTTGGAATATTGGTTTCAGGGTGATTAACTTACAACATTTTTACCTTAAAAATGATCATACATTTATTGAGCATTCATACATTTATTGAGCATTCAACCACTTTTTTTCGTAAAATTACATGAAATTCACGAGGGACTAATTGAAATTTGCAAAAAATATGCTTAAAGTTTAATACACATATACCTTTACCTGAAGTTGTATGAATGTGTTTGAAATTCCCAACACAATTAACCTTTGTTGTGCACATCTCTTTGAAATTACGTGTTATGCACAGGGGGTATGTCATACCCCAGTCACTACAAACGTTTATTGCTGACGTACAATTCGTTATTTTGACTCAAACAACAAAATTGCTGGCCATTGCTTAAAGCTCTTAAGATAAGGCCTAATAGATGGCATTAATATTTTGTAACGTACAAAAATTATAAATGATGTTAACGAAAAAAAAAACGAAAAATGGACTTTTTCACTGAAAAATGCATAAAAATTTCAATTTTTAATATTTTTGAATACATTTTGCGGGATTATTTTCTTGATGAAACTTTCAAGAAAAAATATTAGTTTATGGCGAGGTTGAAAAAAGAATATTTATTTTTCTATATGAATGCACGCGATTTTAACAAAAATGGAAGTATTGATTATTATAAGAAATATGGGTCTATTTTCAAAATAATCGTTTTATTGGAAGATTTTTGAGTCATTATCACACAAAATGATGTGAAATTATTCAAATATAAAAAAAATTACAAGATTTTAGGAACAAATATCAATCTACAACATCATCGAAGCCGTTGGATTCTTCGTCCACCAGATGTAGCTGCTCTAGAATGGGGCGGTTTCTCAAATTATAAATCATCTACAGACATTACAAATATATGTATTCATAAAAGAAGGAAAAAACAAGCTCTCTTACACTATTATTTACACTATTTACGCACTCGTAGGCCAAAACAACGACAAAATAAAAGTTGAAATTACTCATGAAATTACACGTACTGTGCACATGGGGTATTTCACACCCCAGAATTTCCGAACGTCAACTTTCACCTCTGCCAAGAGCAGACAAAAGCCGGACGGGCTAAACTATGTATGGGATCTTGAAATTTTATTCCTAGACTACATGTAGACGGCAGCACAGGTCCCGATTCGCATTGTACGGATTAGGAAAACGCGTTTGAAAATACGTTGGGGTATATCCTACCCCCAGTGCACAACAAAGGTTAAATAAAATTTGATAGAATTCCATCTCAATTTATGATAATACAGTTGTATATGAAATTTAAAAAAGAATGTTCTGAAATTTGACTTATTTACTTTGAAAAACAGAAAGCTAACGGTAGATGGCTTCGAAACGTTTTCTCCCCAGAAATTTTGTAGCAATAGTGTATAAGAAATCGACAGTTGCTAACGATCTTTACTCTGCTTTTCCTACAATAAAAGTGATAAATCTTTGGCCTGTTAATATATATTGTAGTGGAAGAAAAAAAAATGATTCTGTATTTGACATAAATTTTTTGCAGTGATTTTCAACTGCACACATAGTTTTTTGAATTTCCAAGTAAATTAGTTTCAATTATATAGATAATATATAAATGCGTCGAATTGGAAACAAATGTGTGTCAATATGCATATATGTACATATGTGCTTGAATTTTTAAATGAATTGGTTGGAATTAGTGTAGAAATGTATGGAATTTCCAATACGTTCGTTCCACAATTCACAACTTTATCTTTGAATTTCAAATGTTTGTAAAAATTCATAATTTTCAAATAAATCCGGTGGATTCACTGTAATCCTGGTACCACGGCAGGCTCCGAAGCAGGCTCCCCGCTGCGTGCAGACTACTGTCGTATACCTGCCACGAATAACCCTTTCATTGTTATGAGATCAAGACCGGTTGCAATAACTAAAATTATAAAGATATGGTTCAATACGTATTCAAGACCTCGCCAGCAACGTTCGCAAAACTAGCAACACTTTGTATCGTAGCAATATCTGTGAAAAAATTTATATTATTTCGTTGCCTGCGTGTTACACACTCTTCTCTAGAGTTGGAGGTAGACTTAGCAGAAATGAAATCGCAAGAGATTTTGGATGTAACTAACCTCTGTCATGAATGCCATGATTGGACTCCTCATTACGGATTTTGCGCTTATTGTACCTAAGAGCATTGTCTTTTACAAATGATGAAAACGCGTCATCATGACCATTACTGAGAATATGAGGTGAATCATGAGAATGCTGTCCCAGCGCATTCGTGTCGATGTTTTCCATCATGTCTTCCTCGTAATGCAGAATTGGCGGAGGCGTGACGCCGTCGTTCCACTCTTTTCTGGTCCCCTCAGTACTGTTCCTGGCAGCGAAGTCGTCGATTGCATCTGCACATTCAGTTTCCTGCAACCTTACTGCCAGGCTATCAGTACTAGTCACCTTAACGCCACTTTATTCGAAAAGTGGTGTAGCAGGTGTGCCTGCTGCCGCTACCTCGGCAGGGGATTGAAGAGGAGTTTCCATCATATTACGAGCTGTGAGTCGGGGAAAAGTCAACATGTGAAAGAGAGCAATGACATGTGTTTAAAAAATATCCCCACAACGCGTAAAGTACATATTTGGACAAATCATACTCACTTTTCATGACCAATGGCATCTGCACCTTCAGTGTCCAGAAATCCCACTGGCAGGCTCTTCGTACAAGTCGCAAGAGTTGAAGGAAGTGGTTCATCGGTCGCAAGCGAATCGGTGGCCTCCGCCTCAACGTCACTTCCTTCAAGCAAAGGTGTAACAGGAGAGTCTGCTATCGATGCCTTGGCAGTTTCTGCCACGTGACAGAGAACAATTAATTGTGTTGAAAAATAGCCCAATTACGCGTAAAATAAAACTTTTGACAAATTGTACTGACTCCTTATGACCGATGTATGATGCCAAGAACGCCATTTGGCGAAAGTATTTAAATATTATTGTTGCCCGTGAATCCGCCTTGAGCATTCGTTCTTGCTTCACGCAGTAATCACGTAGCTGCCTCCACCGCTTACGCACCATCTCAGCTGTATAAGTATTACGTAGTATTAAAATTTGCGTTATCACATACTGCGTACATTCAATGAGAACAATTTTAAATAGTTAGCAACTTTGTTGCAATATGGAAAAAGTGCTTCCATTGCAAAAACGTGTGAACATTTTGTAGAAAAGCAGCTTTGAAAAACTTTATTGAGTGGGATTTCTGTAAGGATCCGACAGGAATCTGGAGTATTTTGTTTCTTTTTCTGGGGGTCTTGAAGATAAAGTGGCATGGAATCCTTAAAGGTAATTACGGAAATTTTAAGATACTAAGTGAAGAAAAATGGTAACTCAATGAATAAAGGATCATTTCAAAGATCTAAATGTTGTACATTAATGAGCTTGTAACGAATATGCTAAAAATATCTTATAGCTTACAGACCCGAAAATCTGTTAAAAAGTAGAGAAATTTGATAGCTTTTGTTTGTTGCGTGAAAATTAATAATATAAAATAGGTGGTGGCTGAACTTGAACCAGGTGGCGGAAGAATAACACTGTATATTTTTATAGTCAAGATTTTGCTTTATTCAACCCAACTAGTCACACATTGTGAAGAAATCTTGTGCAGTATAATATCGGCATAAAAAACCCCGGTTATAAGCGGGGGAAAAGCCTTATAACAACAAACTTAATCCTAAAACAATATTTTCTTAATATTAAATGAGACCTCGGTTCGTTCGCTGTAACAAATTCGCTGAATTAAGATCACACAACAGATCAAACGAAAAACCGTTAACAATTCGTATATTAAGTATTACCTTTAATGCATTCAATACGCTAGAGAGCTCTCTTACCTTAAGAAAATCGAACGCAGTACCGCAAGTATGCCAGGATCTCAGAAGGCGCCCACCTGTATGCGCGTCCCAGCACCTCAACGTCTTGAGCACGGCAACAGCCCTCGCTCTGGAACGGGTCCTCAGGGTGGCTACCCCTCTTGAAGGAAGAAGGCGTGAACGCACCCAACGATGTCGCACAGGAGCGTCGTCTGGACAGCTATAATGAGTAGCTAATGGTTCGAAAGGCGTTGCTTTTTACAAGGAGACGCACAACGTTTCACAATGAGACTCACAGCGTTCGCGGAACCGAGAAGTGTACACCACGGCTGCTCGAACTCTACTGACTCACGCGATCCCAGCTCCCGCCTCTCGCTCTCCACCCCGATCCCGTACGCATGCGTGTCGTGAGAATGCAGAGAGAATGGACCATTTTGTTTGGAAAACGGCGGTAGTTTTGACACTACGCATGCGCGCAGTAAGCGCATGAACAGCTTTTAAAGAGAGTGAACTTTGGGGCATAGGTTTTTATTGAAAACATAATATGGAAAATGTGCAAAGAATTCATGGTGGTACCTTGAACATTTATAAACAAATTGCCGTTACAAATTTTCAGAATATAACAAATTGTTCATTGTTTGTAGGTAAATATACAACTGTACTATATTCAGATCTAATGAAGATAATGAAGACATTTAAATTAGAGGTAGTTACTTAAACTATTTGTAATTATTTACAATTTGGAAGAAGTATGTGCTCTTTTTCTCTTAGTGCAAATCGGGATATGTGAAGACAGTTTATTATACTATAAAACAAGTGTAAGAAAGCAGCAACATTGTGGCTTTTGAAATGATCCTCTATTCATTGAGCTACCATTTTTTTACTTACTTTTTTAACATCAGATTCAGAGGACTCGAATTTTCTCGCCGATAGTAGTACAGTACATGAAAACATTTCGAAACTAATAAAAGCCTTACATTGTACATTGTGATAGATATATTGTTAGGTTATCCACTACCGCTCATTGATGAAAAAATTATGGTTAACAAATTTGAAAAATAAAATAAATAGTTTCTTGAAATTGCGAAAATGTCCAACTATACTATTTACAGTTTCATAGAAGATAATAAGGAGATTAAGCACCCAAAATTGTATGCAAGAGCTCCGTAATTCTTCACAATATCCCGATAGATGTGAATGTTTTTCTTTTCGCGAAAATTTGTATTGTCCAGACTCATTGTTGTTTCTTTTGTAAAGTAAGTGTTAGAAACCAGCGGGGTGCCTGTTTCGCTGCCGGTCACAGGCGGCGTCAATGTCCGGGCACGGTTCAGAAGCAAGGGTC
The DNA here is from genome assembly GCA_932178445.1 of Andricus quercusramuli. Taxonomy (NCBI): domain Eukaryota; kingdom Metazoa; phylum Arthropoda; class Insecta; order Hymenoptera; family Cynipidae; genus Andricus; species Andricus quercusramuli. The sequence continues at coordinate 53,691 of CAKNXH010063214.1, forward strand.
GAAGATAGGCAGCAACTAGCGGCAGAAGAAACAAGGGACCCCCGCTGCTTTCTAACACTTACTTTCCAACAAAAAGAAGATCAAAAAATATTGCGATTTAGACGGAAAAAACATTCTTATCTTTCCCGGAGATTGTAAAAAATATGCTGACCCCAGGTTTATTGAAAGAAAAAGGAATTAAAATAATGTATAATTAATAATGGTAGACAATCAACACAGTGTCGGATCACAAAAGCGACATTTTGTATGAAATTGTACAATTGAAATATATTTTTTACGTTTGAAAGAAGAAGAAATAAAAAAGTATCTACACTAGAGTGGTCCAAAAATGCATTGGATTTTTTATTTTTTTTATTTTTATGGGGACACAGTTTATGTAAATTTTATTCAGACTCCTCAATATTATCTCCATTGAGTTGAAACCTAAAGTTGAGTTGGTCCCAAAGAAACCCCATAAGTAAAAAAATGGGTTTTGGGAGTTATAATCAGACTAATTTTAGATTTCAACTAAATCAAATGAAATAGGCTCAAAAAAGAATTGCCACATAATAAGATAATATACGTCAAGTGGAATGAAATCGGAAGCACAGTCGACTGCTTCAATAAGAACAATAAAAATGCAAAATTCGATAGAAAAACATACTGAGGAAAATTTTTGTTTGAAAATCTAGAAAACGCCATAGGCTTCAATGACAATAATAACAATGAAAAATTCGATAGAAAAATTTTCTTCGGGAAAATTTCTTTCGAAAATCGCAAAAACGATGTAGGCTCTAATAACAACAATAACAATGCAAAATTCCATAGAAAAATTTTCTGATAAAAACTTGACTGAGGAAGACATTTTTTCGAAAATCGCTAAAACGCTCTAGGCTTCAATAACAACAAAAACAATGAAAAATTCGATAGAAAAATTTTCTGAGGAAAAAATTTTGTTACATAAAATTGTTTTCGAAACTCGCAAAAGCGCTGTCGGCTTCAAGAACAACAATGATCCAATAAACCAGTGTTAGCTGTTCTATTCTTGACATAAGGTCATCTCAGGGCTAGGGTGACCTGACCTGTCTTGGAGTTATCTTATCTATCATTGATTTCAATCGTCAAATCGATCGCCGTCACATTTTAATTGTAATATGTATTACCTGTTCCTTATAGGGCTATTTAGCCCTAGGGACTTTACATGAATAAATACAAATAAATACAATACAAATATATTTAGAAAAAGAACATATATAAAACATGAATTATATCATTCATTAAAGAAAAAGGGAGAAAGAATATTAACATAATCCTTGCAAAATATGTTATACTTAAGTATTTATCCATTATAAATTGATATTTACAATAAAAATATAGTGTATTAACTACTTTTCTGAATATCCTTTGGTAGCCAGATTGATTCGTATTTTTATTACAACTATCAATGACAATAATATTCTTTAGTTAATTGAAATATAATAAAATATATTATGAAATTTTATATCGAGGAAAATTGAATTAAAAATAGGTTGATCTTAAATAAAAAGGAACCAAAAGAATGTGATAGGAAAACTCGTCGAAAATTTTTATGTTTAGAGAAGATTTTATTTGGTTATTTTAATAGTTCAGAACAAAAAAAAAAGAACTTAAAAATTCCCTACCTGCATGTATGTGACCTTCTATCACTAATAATAGATTTTACTAGGCATAGCTTGTAGTCGAGATCCAAAAGTTTGAAAATTATTAGTAAGAAGATGTAGTATCTAAGAATGTTATGACATAACAGTTCACTGTAGATAGGTTAGCAATAGAAAAAGGGGAGAAGGACTGCACTCACAGCTAGAATAAAATCACCTAGAGTGCAATTAGAACCTATCTTTCCCGTTGAAATTAAAAGTCCGAAATACGCGCTGTATTGGGTGTAATGGTGTGCACCGTTTTTTAAATAAAAGCCCCGGGGCACTAAGGCCCTTTTACCTAACACTCTCTCAACTAGTAAACTCCTCGGCGGGAAGATTCAAATGGCTTGAAATGAAAAGTTGATTATATATATATATATATATAATGACTAATAATTATTGAGAAATTATAACTGTACACTAATCTGCGAAACTATAGACTGATTGCGTTTTAGAATATTTATTTTCAATTATCGTATCGTATTTTCTCTGGGAAGAACATTCGTCAAAAACACTGCGCAGTTTGGTACCCAAGATGGATTTAGAGGTTAGGAACTTGAGACCTTGAGCTATTTTTAGTATCATTAATGGGACATGGCGCCAGCCAGACGCCATAAAAAAGCGATCTTTGGACTTTCAAACAGGAAACAGTCACTCAAAGTGGTTGACGTGCATCCCGTCGAAAAGTCGAACTTTGGATCCAATTCCTTGAACTACCACTCACTATACTGCCGTCCAAGGTAAAAAGATACATAGGTGACTTTGCGGCTAAGGGTTATTCTCTTAAGCTTGGCAATGGAAAAGTCGACCTAAACGACAATGTCACTTATGTATCTTTTTACTTTGGACGGCAGTATAATTGCCTAAAACTTGTAGGAGGAGTAAAGTGACCTCATTTATGATTGATTATTTGGCTCTAAAATTGAGTGACGTCAGCATTCCCATTGGCTAAACTCTAAAAGTAGGGATAAGCCTGCCCAAAATGAGCTTTTAAATATAGATGCAGAGCACGGAAACGTCAGAATTTTGTATTTCGGCGCGCTTCTTGAATCATCAAACTAACGACACTTGTTATTCAGTTCCGGAATATTTTCTAAGTGAGACTAAGAAAATATTTCAATAACGGTCAAGCTCCGCGAAGCATCGTGGCAATTTCACATAGAAATAATATAGTTCGTCATGTTATTTCCAGAGAATATAATATCTATAATAAATTTAAATTTTGAAGATTTTCCGGGTTTCCATCGTGTGCGAAACTATGAATGTCGCCGACGTTTCGTGAACATTCAGTTCACTTCTTCAGGTCATATTTGGTATTTTAATATTTGCAAATATGTGTTTACACTTACAAGGAGAGGACGCGAGATGGACATCGCCTATTAGACTAGGGCTTTACAGGATGAAAGTATATTAAAATCCATTACGGGTGTATCTTTTCTTCCGTTCTAATGGGTCTAGTTTCCGAGATATCGATGTTTGAGTATTTGCACTGGAGCACTGGACTCGCCACTGTAGAGCAGGGAACCCGTGCTTGGCGCTCACTCACAGTCCGACACTAATTTTGTGATTAACCGAAATTCCACAGGGTTTCCATATCATTGCTATGTGGGATTTTAACGTAAATTACGAATCTAAAAACAAAAATAACCCATCACGTCAAATTTTTCAGAAAAACGGTGTTAAAACGTAAAATCAAAAACAAAAAATCTTTTTTCCCCCTTGTTGGAAAAGTTGTTCAACACTATAGTACGGCGGATAATGACTATTCTTTAAGTGAATAATGCAGAACATGTGGAAGCAATTTTATATTATTTTAGGTATATGAACCCTCAAAAGCATTTCGAAGACAAGAGGCATCCGCATCCAGTTTAGAACTATCCTCCATGAAATTCTTTGATTTCCCTAGCTGGTACTCCCGACCCTACAAAAGTCTCTAAAATTGTGCGGGACATCATTCCCCAATTCGAAGGAAAAAACATGTCAGTTGAGATGTGCGGCGAACACTGCCGAGCTGCGACGTCCATGCTCAGTCCTTTAGAAATACCTTACTTACCAATGTTTATTAGGACAAAAATTACAGGTGAAGCTCAAGTCCATATTGAGGATCACGTTAATATGAGGTTGGAAGAAATATAAAAAACTTTAGAACAAATATATTCACCTCGAGAAGACTCAAGCCATTTATTACAAGATTCGACTAATGTTAAAAGACAGCCTAACGAATTCATTCCTGAATATGGAGCTCGAGTAAATCAGATATTAAATATGTTAAGATCTCAGATAATGGAGAATTCTCCCACCGAGAAAGCTTTAGGAATTTTTGAATGTTTTGATCTTTAATGGAAAAGCTGGAACATGATTCACCAGAATAGCGAAACTAGAAGCTAAGAAATCGTAGACAAAATCGGAAGTATCACAATTGGCAATAGAAGAGTCGCTTATGTTGACGAAAAACTCGAACAGATCTTCAGTAATAATGAAGCGCAAAAACCCTTCCAATGCTACGGATGCCAAGAACATGGTTATATACAACGCTTTTGTAAAAATAAACAATAAATTGGTAAATTGTTTGTTTTCTGGCAAATAACTACACCCGCGAATGTAGATTGAAGAAGGAACATGATGAGGAACTTGACATATCAAAACGAAAACGCGATAATTATTCAAACTTCCAACAGGGTCGTCGAAACGGAAGACGCATGGCCCTACCTTCAAATCAAATCAGGTCATCCTCCACCTCAAATCCCAAGAAGAAGTAAGTCAAGCACCTACAATAATATTAGAAAACAATTTCCTATTAAAGAAAGAAGCCATCTTTTTAGTAGACACAGGGTCTAGTGTAAATATTATAAAAGAAACAGTACTCCACCCTAGTCTGTGGATAAAAGATAGACGAATATATGATTTGATCGAAATTGGTGAAGATATTGTCACCACCCTGGGCGGAGTCAAATTAGTAGTCAAAGGTCTTTGCAAGTCGTTTCCAGATCCTTCCCAATACTGCAGGACGGAATTTTTGACATCAAAGCCTTGAAGCAGCACCCTGCATTCCACCTGGAATTTACTCGTACGCTATTCGGATTGAAAAGTGCCCCGGCAACTTTCCAATGAACAATGGACCAATTTCTTTCAGGTCTTCAAGGAATTTAGCTGTTTGTCTACATCGACGGCATCTTTGTCTATGCCCGAGACTTAGAAGAACATGTGAAGAAACTTCGGTCCTCATTCTCGCGATCAAGAGGTGCTGGTCTAACTCCTCAACCAGAAAAATTCTTCTTTTTAAGGCGTCAGAAAATTTACTTGGGGCATATCATTACGCGAAAAGGTGTAAAACGAGATCCAAAAAGATAGAACCAGTCGAAAATTTCCCTATTCCAAAAGAAAAAAAGAATGTCAAACAGTTTCTGGAGATAGTAGGATATCATAGGCGATTTATAGCCGACTTTGCGAAAAAATCAAAACCTCTCAAACAAATTTTAGAAGACAACGAAGTCTCCCAATAGAAAGGAGCAGAAGAAAAAGCATGAGAAATTCTCCGAGATACTATCTGCTCTGAACCAATACTTCAGCATTCAGATTTCTCATAATCCTTTTCAGTAATAATAGATGCATCAACCTTTGCTCGAGGAGCCATTCTTAGTGAAGGACAGGTAGGATATGATCTTCCAATATCACTTGCATCAAGAGTATGGTTCTATAATATAGAGGACCCTACCTCCCGGCTCGGGAGATGGCCAGTGGAACTTTTCAAGTACAACTACGATATCGTCTACAAACCAGGTAAAATTAATAGTAATGCAGATGCCTAATCTGGAAACCCTCACGATGTAGAAGAGAAAGAGATCTCACTCCCTGTAGCGTTGGAGGATGTTCATGTTTTGAAGTACGCGAACTTCTACCATGCCCGCCTGTCATTGGAGCAGGATGAAGAGAGTCTTGCAGCGGAAGCTTGTGTACAAGCATTGATAAGACGAATTTTTCTGAGGGGAACAAACTCCAACGCTGGCCAAGTTGATGCTGCCAGGATTGAAGGAGACAATGACCCATGATCCATGATGACCCATGATCAGAGCGTATATGGTAACCATTGCTGGTATAATCTGGGGGAATTGAGATCCTTTGGTTATCCATATTTAAAGTAGAATGTAAAATGTAAAATTCGTTTCTACTCTCATCGGATCCAGTAAGGTCAACATGCATCTGCCCGAAAACATCAACAGTTTCCCTGCTCCTCTGATGAAAGAAGGGACCGATGACTAAAGAATCGGCTCTGTTGTTTCATCACAATTGTTGAGGATGAAGCCTTCTGGGATAGAGGAAGCCTTCACTCTGAAAATGGGTGAGGATGGTGGCGAAAGGGTGATTGCGAACTCAGAAAAAGAGTATGAAGATATGAGCAATGTAGTTCATATTGAATCAACTCCTGAAATAACAAACATCTGTTGTTTATCATACTCTACAGATAAAATAACCATTAGCAATAGAAATATCGCTCATTTTGTATCCTCTGATAGACTTTTAGAATCAGAAA
>CAKNXH010063215.1:0-74120 GCA_932178445.1 Andricus quercusramuli
GTATATCTATCGGCGTATTTAATAATTAATTTAAATTTGTGATTAATTTCATTTTAGATGCTCCTGAAGTAGAGGTCGCGAGTGATTATGTTCACGGCGGTGTGCATAAATCGGTCGATTTAACTTGCGTCGTCCATTCTCATCCTTCGGCTGAAGTTACTTGGTTCAAAATGAGAGGAAATCAAAAAGAACAAATTCGTAATGTGCAACACAGTGAAAGTATGAGTGAAACACAAATTCACAATCTCACTTTGAAGAATATCCAGAAAAGCGATTTCGGAAAATATCTTTGCTCAGCAGCGAACGTGATGGGATCTCACTCAAAAGCCATGGAACTCTCAGGTAGAGGAAAAAGAAAACTATAATTTATATAAAAACGCAAGCAATAATATTCCACGTACTGGTTTACAATTATTTTTGAGCTTTTTCGTCACAACATTTTCAATCGAACTGTTGAATCCCTCGACGGTCTGGATTATTTTTTTTTTACTTTAGACTTGCAGATCAAATTATATCTCAATCTTTGAAATTTTGATTGAACAAACATAAATATGTCTGTTTTTTGGATACAATTGCATAATTTAAAATTCAAAATTGAATGATTCGAATTAAAAATTATTCAATTTAACCACTTTAAATCACCCTGCCTAAAATGTATTGAAAAAGCCTTTTAGTCTAAGTTCCTTTGAAATTGAACAACTTCAAATTTTCAAGTAGGGGAAACCACCCTACAGTAGATAATGATTTACAGTAGATAATCTTCATTAACTGGAAAACTGACAAAAAATGTCCATTTCTTTTGTTAGTATAACGTTTCAGCAAGAATAATATCTTCTGACAAAGTTTCATTGAAATTTTATAATTGATTAATGCGTGAGAGCAAAAAATTTATTTTTAACCTGAAGAAAAAATATCACCTCTTCTTTATTCATACATACTTTTTAACTTAATGAAACATCTTTATGACATGTTCATACATTATAATCAAAGCTTGAAGTTTAATGTACAATATTTATTGATACAAAGTGCTCTTTCTTCAATATTTATAAATATTTAAGGAAATTTTATTGGATGTTACATTTTCCAACAGTAGATAATCGGAAAATTACAAAAAATGTCTCTTTCAAAATTGGCAGCTCTGCGACTGCCTCATCGCAGTTGTTTTAAGTTAAAGGTTGTGTTTTTTTATTTTGAATCGTGAAGTTTTTAAATTCAAATTATTGTAAATAATAAACTAAGAAAATCTTGTAAATTATTAGTTATTAAAAAGCTCATAAATTTTAATTGTGTTTTAAGGAGCCTTTCGGAAAAGATATAATTTTTAGGATTAAGGTATGTAAAAAAGCTGCACCTTTCTGTCATCGCAAGTCAGGTTAAATTGTATGAAGATTAAACATCTCGCACCAATCTTAGGAAATATCAGAGATAAAAAAAATGTCAATAATTTAAACTTTTGCGTTTTTTTATAAATAATCGTACTTTTGACTGTTATTTACTCAGTAAATTGATTTTAATTGTAAGTATACTAATGATAAATTATAATTATCCAGAATTGAGTATTCTGACTTGCCCAGGAGCAATACCAGAAACGATTATCTACTGATGGACAAAGGTGTCAAAATTGTACCCTTGTCCATGTCTAATAAAAATTTTTAATGCAGCTAATTAATTAATTTCGTGATATTTTTCTATAAGAATACTCAATTGAATATGTAAGCTTTATTTAACAATGATCATCTTTCTTTATTTTTGGAAACTGATGCAGTTAAATGCTGTTGTTTTTTTTCTTATATACTGTAGGGTGGTTTCCCCTACTTAAATTTGTGCAATATTTCACATACCTGAAAATTTAAACATTCAAATGAAAAAAATATTAGCTTCTGTGCAAATATTCTATCCAGAAATTAAAATCATTTAAAATATTTGAATTAAAAAAATTCGCTATCCTATAGTTTTCTTAGTTATTTTCCAATCTCAAAAAATTCCCAGTCAGTTTTCAGTTTCCCGGACCAGTGATATTTTTATGAAAATATATTCTAATAATCTTAAATCATGTTTTATATAAATAAAATCAATAAATTTCCAAAAATAATTGTTAGAATTATTAAGAAAATCTGTGGATTGAGTAGAAAATTTAATGCAATGTCGATGATGACGAAAATCACGAAGCAAAATAAGGAGCTCTAAAAGGGGAAAAGGGTAATTTTTGCACAGAAAAGGGGGAAAATAGGGGAAAGATTTAACTTTTTTTACATATAGGAAAGAAGAAACAATCTTTTTATAATATATCTCATATTTTTAAATAATGTCAAATGATTTTTCATTATCTCTGCCATTACAGAATTTATTTTTTGAAATTGGATATACAATTGATATACAATGTTTTTCATAGTTCTTACATATACATTTACTAATTTCGGAGAATATCCTACGTAATTCAGATATTTTATTATAACGTATAGTATATTTAAAGAGAAAAGGCGAAAGGGGAGAAGTCTTTCGAGAATAGGAAAAAAGGGGAATTTGTAATAAAAAAAAAAATAAGAGGAAACGCAGCAGAATAGAGAAAAGACTGTGATCCCTGTGATGAATAAACTGTATAAAAAATTTCTCATAAAAGTATTGTTTCTTTTAGTCGTACTCTACTTCTCATTTTAGAGAGCATTTTACGCTGTGAAGCCTCCAGTTTGAAAGAGTTAAAATTTGAAAGCTTCCTGCATATTTCACACAATCGTTCAAAGTTTTATTTTTAAATTTTATTTAAATTAAATCATACTTTTAATTCGCAGGTGCTCCAGCCATAGCTAAATTCAACGGAAGTTACGTTAAAGATAACGACAGGACAATCGTTCTGAATTGGGATATTGATAGTTACTTGCCCATCAAAGATTACGAAGTATGAAATTTCCCAATATTAATTTAATTTCTAGCACAGCTCTATCGTTCTTTGCAACTCTTTTTAAACTTGAATTTATATTTTACGAAATTAGTTAAGAAAGATGTGTTTTATGAAATTGTCATTTTAGGTGAGATACCGTAAAAACGAATTCGAAGAGTGGACAGTAGCCAAAGCGAAAGTTAGTCCAGGAGTTGGTGGCGAAAAATATGTTGCTGAATTTGCCATTCAAAATTTGGAGCCTCATACCTACGATTTTCAACTTAGATCGAAGAATGACTTTGGATGGTCACCATATTCCATGCAACAAAGGATCGACGGACGTAAGTCTCAAATTTATTCTTATCTTCATTATTTCTGGATTAGTTAATTAAACCTATAATATAATGAATCGCAAACTTTGATTTCTGCATAAATTAATTTAAAAATATATTAATTGCAATATTCTTTAAGCGATAAAAGTTTCTCAGTACTAATTTTTCTAAAGTCATACAGAATTTGAATAAAACTAAAGCTCTTCTTTATAGTAGTTTTACTAACATTTTTTATCAGAAAACGTTCAAATCGAACAAATTTTAAGTTTGAAAACTATATACGAGTTATAAAGTATTGTGCTTTCAATCAATGCAGCTTAACTTTGGAAAAAGAAAGAACTTACTAACGAATAATTTTTATTTGTTTCAGAATACAATGTGCAAATTGCAGGAGTCGGTATGTTTATAACACTTTAACAATTTCATTAATACTTTAAAGAAAAGTAAAATAACATTCACGGAGAAAAATAGATATCTTCAATATCTCGAGCATTCGTCATTAAACAATATTCTTTTAATATCTTAGATTCTGTCCTATAATATCTATTTTTCTCCATACTTTTTCCAGTATAAAATAACTGTATCCAGTTCTTTGAGCATTCATGTTTTTTAAACAAATGATTCTTCAATTGAGTCCATTGAAATTTCGCTTTTTCGAAAAACGAAATTCTTAGAAATGGTTTTCAAAAGCGTAATGTTCATTATTTTTTTAGGGCCAAATGTAGCTTCAGGGACACAACCAATGATGTTTTTGGTAGCATTGCTTCTAGTCGTTTCGTGCTTTACATTTAAAAGTCTGTAATCCATGCTGCATTTCAACCCAGATAGGTAAGCTATCAACAAGAAATTTCAAGGTTATTAGTGTTGAGGAGATACCCAATACAAATAACAAGGTTAATACAAAATTCAAGTTTTTAGATTTTTTATACCTTTAAATTTAAATGTTTCAAAATGGAATGCCCTCGAGATGTTTAAAAAATTATTATTGAATTTTTAGAAACAGAATTGAAAATCAAGTCAACTATAGTTTGACTTAAAAGCTTGTACAATTTGTACAATTATGCTTCAAGTTAAAGTTAAATTTAATTTTAAAACAATTAAAACACATTGAAAAAATAATTTCAGTTATAAATTTCATGTAGTGACATCCTCTTAGGCACCGATGTTTTACAAATTATTGTCAATCACAAAATTTGTATATTTTCTGGACGTCAATAGGTAAATTAAATTTGAATCATCCACGTTTGCAAAAGTTTGAATTCATTTAAGATAAAAAATCAATTTAATTACATACACTTCTTATTTGGGAAGTCAAGGAAATATTCCAATTTCACGATTTATTAATTTCCAAGAATTTACATTTTAAGTTGTCAAACTTGGAATTCTTTTGAAATTTAAAATTGTTTAACTTGAACGTTTTGAACGAGGTTTTGAATTTCGATGATATTAAATTTTGTAACCATAATTATAGGTCTGAATTTCTTCAGTTTTATATGTTCTAAAATTGAAAACCTTCTGTTCCGAAGGCATTATAAGATGGATTTTTAGAAGTTTTGATGCTTTGAAATAAGAGATGAAAGATTAATACAACTTTCAAACTTTTTAAATCGTTCAATTTAAAATCGAAAAAATTGTATAACACTCTTGTTTGAATTTTTGTTTAAATCTCTGTATAATTCAAAATTTAAAGACATATTAAGGTGACAAATGATGTTAAAACCTGTCAAGTTTTTAGGGTAATCAAATTAAAAAGCATTATATTTGTTTAATTATTTAGAAATTTTAATTTAAATTTGGGAATAACTTTCGGATTCGAAAGTGTTCCAAATTTTAATGGTATTACAATTATCTAGAAATGACTAAATTGTTCGATTTTTAAGATGTAAAATTAAAAAGAAAATAATTTAATTAGTCTTTTGGATTAGAAAGTTTAGTTTTTGAATATACTATTTAAATTCATTACAAAATTTAAGAGGTTTTGAAACTCTTTGCAGCTGTTAAATCTCTTTCTAACCGATTTTTAAAATTTTTTGTTTAACAGTAAGTCGTTTTAAAAGTAGATTGCGTTAAAAGTTTAAGCACTTTTATTTCCATTATTTTTTTATTATAAAAAATTTATTTTCGTACTTTTTAAAGCATTAAAAATCGCTAATTTTGCCTTTTTTAAAACCGTACCTATCAACAATTTTTCATAATTTTGTAGCAAATCAGTAAAATGTTATGATGTTTGAAATTCAAAAACCGAACCGAAGACATTAATTGATTTCAACATGTTTTTTTGTTCTTCCGGATGTCAAACAGATATCCAATGTAAAAGTGCTCAAATTTGTAATACTTCAAGTTATAACTTCGAAACCTTCAAATTATATAATTTCGAAATTAGTGTTAAAGAATTAGAATCAGTCAGATGTAAAACTGTCTAAGGGTTTAAACTTTAAAGACAAATTGATGAGTTTAAAAGTATGTTTATAGAAATAATATTATTTCAAACTTTTAATTTTGTAACTGGAAGGAGTAATTTTTAAAACGACTCAAATTCTTTTGACTATATCTTTTTCTTTATTTCATTTCCCAACACTCCAACCAATTCACCGTCAAACTTCATTTATCAACTTGATATAATTTTAAATTTAAATTTCCAGATAAATTGCTTCAGCCAAAGCATGCAGCTGCGAGCGGTGGATTAATAAAGAAAATGTACCTGCGAGCAGGTATTTTCCATCAATCGCGTTCGACCAATCGATTTTAAAAGGCACCACATATTTTTCGTATAGGTGAGAACGCGACGACTTCGAAAAGAACGCGTTGTAAATAAAAGTATACGATACGATTACCAGTCGTATTGCGTCCATGTATAGTTTACGCGGTATTAGCTTTTACTTTACCGATATTTAAGCAAATAAAAATTGATATATATTCTAGAACTTTTAATCTCATATTTCGATTTTAAATACAGGTAATAGAGCCTAGAGCGTGCGAGTATGTTAGCGATTTTAAATAGGTATGCCTTTTTTCTGTGACCTCATATAATTTATTTGGCGTATAAGTTCCGTCATTCAGAATCGACGATAAAGCTTGGCTTGTATTTATGCTTTCATTACTTCATACCGTGCCTTTATAGCAATACTGCTTAGACCAGTTCACATTCTCATTTATTTGTATATAGATTTTATTAAAAATTATAAACTAGAGGAATTATATTTCTCTCTCACTTGAATCTCTTGTGGTAATATTCTAGGCAAGAGACATGAAAGGAAGAGATTGAAATGTAGTATAACGAAAACTGGCTTTAAATTTTTGAAGGGGTTTCGTAGAATTTTGCATTCCAAAATTGTTGAAACTTCAGGAGAACGTGCCCTTTTCCTCTTTTTTTAAGTTTTATATTTTAAAAAAATCTATTTTTGCAATTAATTGAAGCGTATAGTAGAAATATTAAAAGTAGAAATGTTATCGTTGCCTTATGAGGCTTCGTTGAAACTTTCTTGCTAATCTGTATCTTGAATCAATCAATGCATTCATTGATGCGCTGGCACTTCGTGAATGAACCTTATTACAACATGTACGTAAGCATACAGACACGTAAATATGGTCTAAGGAGTATTCGGTTTATCCTAAGTGCATTCAACTGTTGCTGAGTAAGCAGACAGCCTTCGTCACTCTTCTGGGTGTGCCATTAATTTTATACAGCATTTCTAAGGTCACTTATTCAAATACAAAAAGCAGAAGAGATAGAACTTTCCTTCTTTCTGGTTGACAATCAAACTTGATTTGCAAACTCGAACGTGATAAAAATATAAAATCAAAAGTAAAATACCGGATTTTGAGGTCAGTCTTTAGACCTTTGAATTTTGTGTTTCCTCTCGGCCTTTGTCGGCAACTTTTATCGTTTATTATCTCATTGTTTGTCAACCAGGAATGAAGAAATTAGCCCACAAAAATATGTATGTACCTATACACTTACAGTAGCCGATAAAATACGAGCAATCGTAATTTGCTGAGTAGACTACGCAAATTTTTTAAAAATTAGGTCAAGAGTTAATCATACCTGATATTGTTTAATGGAGGATGTTAAGTTCAACTCGTTGCGATAACCTGGAAAGATAACAAAATTACGAGTATCTATTTATAACGCAATAACGATTTCTGCAATTATTTGAATTCCTTGAATCTTTCAAATTCTTTAAATTCTCTTAATTCGTTGAATTTCTTGAATTATTCGAATTATTTTAAATACTTGAATTATATGAATTCCTTGATATTTTTTAATCCCTTGACTTCCTTGATTCTTCGATTTCTATTAAATTTCTGGAATTATCTGACTTACTTGCATTTTTGCATTACTTCAAATCTTTGCCTTTTTTAAATCTTTCAATTTTTTCAAAATCCTTTAAATTCTCTTAATTTGTTGAATTCCTTGAATGATTGACTTCCTTGACTTCCGTGAATTCTCTTAAGCTCCTTCAATTCTTTGACTTTCATAAACTTGAATTTTTATATTCCCTAAAATTCTTTGATTTCCTTGAATCTTTTAGTCCTTTCAAAGTCTTTGCTTTTCCCGAATCTTTGAAATTCCTTATATTCGTTAAATTATTTGAATTCCTTAAATTATATAAATTACTTGACTTCCTTGTATTCTCTTTAATTCTTCTGGATTACTTTGACTTCCTTGAATGTTTGCATTCTTTGAATTCGTTGAATCTTTCAGTCATTTCATATTATTTGAATTCTCTGAAATTCTTCGAATTCCTGGAATGTTTCAGTTCTTCAAATTCGTGTCAGTTCTTGAATTCTTTGAAATCAGTAAATTTAATTAAGCAAAAGATCGAGTTCTCCTGAATTCCATTCAATTCAATGAAATTCAATCGAATTCAGAAGAGTCAACTCTTCTGAATTCGATTGAATTTCGGTTTATTCTTTGAATTATTTTTGTATTCTTCTGAATTCCTTCAATTGCCGTGCAAGATTAAAACTTTGCCCTTTCCTCTCTGCGAACTATGATTGCTGATTTAATACTGTTTTATATCTCAGCCCTTTTATACATTTTAGCCTTAAATTTAAGGCCTCCAGTTTTCAGGATTTCACAATACTTTTATTCTCAATATGAACGAATTTTAAACAATGAAATGAAGAATTTTCGAAGAATTAGAAATTCTTGTGAAATTCTAGAAGGATAGATACAAATATCGCATAGTATTCACCGCACTATAAGTCTAAATATAAACAATTATTATTATTATTATTGTAATTTATTTTTGTATGCTTGAGATAATCGAATCAGTGTTTCATGTAATCGCTTAGTGCAATGTTGGCGGTTTCTGTTTGGGAAATCCCACCCTGGCACCTAAAACTGTCTCCTTAACGAGAAAATCCCTGATTTTGTCGACGGGTAATCATGTTAAACTTCCAATTTATAGGCAAATTGAAGAAAGTTTTTCAAAAAAGGATTTTCTCTGAGAATTCTCTTTTCTGCGAATTTTCTTTCAAATCAAATTTGAATTAAAAAACACAAAATAAAACGCACGTTACCTAAGATAGTTAATGTAATGTGTGAGAGTGTGTGATAGAGTTTGTGAGTGTCTAAACGTGTGTGAGGCTGTGCGAGAAAAAAGTATGACCAAGGTTTTTTGCCTTGCTAAAATTATTATAGATATGTTATTTTATTGGTAAGAACTCGTCAGACCAATTACCGCAAACCGGCGAATCTGCTTGAAATAAATTTGTCATTATTTTTAAACATTTTTTTTCGTGCCAATAGAACAGTCTCTTGTAAATATAAGACAGAGTCCGTGAATAAATTGTAAAAAATAAGGCAAATTCGTTTTCGAGTTCAGTGATTCCCAGGAGTATTGTCGGTAATTCGAATTACGATTTCGCGATTTTTATTTAGTTTCGAATAGAGTAAACAAAATAAATAGGCACTGTACAAGTGTTCAGTTTAGATGAGGCAGGTTTAAGTTCTGCAGCTTTAGAGTTTCTTACATTATGTTACGCTACATGTAAATTGTTTCCGTTAGTTTAGGAAGTCTTCTGCCCTCATGGTACATTTCCACATCGATCGATGATTCTTTGAGTAGCTTGAACAGTTTTTTTTACTTTAAAGATACTAAGATCAGATTTTTTTTATGAAATGTATCGATGTACCAGCTAAGTACTTACCGATCTACTTTCTAAAGACTTCGCATCGCCAAATGTATTCAAATACGATAAGAGCTCGAAAAAATTAAATAATCTTTCATCTGACTGATTTTTGTCTGAATTATTATTCTTCATATGGGATGAAAAGGCTTGAAACCAATTTTATTGGAAAGGAACAGCAATTATTAATTGAAAAAGCTGTTCTTTTTAAAGAGGAGTAAATTTCAAAAGTCGAACGTGCAATCTTTTAGGTAATTTATTCTGATTTGCAATATATTTATAATTTTTGTATGTCCGTTTCCACGAGAATGAATTTCAGTTGTTTGAATCCCGCTTTTTGATGAATTTCTATTCGTGCTCCGCAATGAACTAAGAGTTCGTCAATTAAATGAAGAATGATATATAAGGAAGCTATATTTTTTAAATGACAGAATGTATATTTATGGAAATATCGTGGATATCTACGATATGTCAGCTTACCGTTGCCTTAATGTTTACAAACTTGTATAACCGTATCATTGTAATAAAATAGAAAATACACTATTATTAATAGACAATGAGATTTTTATATACACACCTAGTTATTTTAATTAGATTTTTTCCCATTTCTTTAGGAAACCTTATGAATCGATGACAAGGATTGCGGAAGAAGAACTACCTATTAAACAACCATCAAATAAAATTTATTCAAAAAACCTTAATTCACCCTGAACAATAACTTTCCATAAATTTTTGACGAGTCTTAAAATATATATTAATTTGTATCACCTTATTCAAATATCCAATCTCAAATTTAACAACTAGTTTGTTCTTAACTATAACTAAAGCTATCTTATGAATATAAGCAAATTTAATATAAAAGTATAAGTGATAATGATAAAACATAAGCATTGAGTCCCAAAAGAGAATGTTTTTGCTTGCATGTTTTGTCGTTGAATTAGACTTCAACATCTATTTCCAAATGCATCCTAATGTCCATCACGATAAAAGTAACAACGATAATTATAGGTAATCGAAAACGAGATTTCCATCCAAGTTTCAGCATGAAGAGTAAGGCCCGGTGGAGCATACCACCGCTTCCTAGGAAAATCTCTCCTCCCATCTTTTGCATAGTCCAGTAAAAACTCATTCGACCTGCTAATAAATAAAAAAGATTCAACAACGACGATTCACATTGTTCATTTAAAAATATGAAAAACCTAACAAAACTATGGGCAATCGTAGTTTTTGAATAATATTTTCATACAACTATTTGTTAATACAATGAAATAAACAAAATTCGGCAATAAATAAACTCAAACCTAATTTCATAAAAGATGTAGATTTCACGGCTTTATGAAAGCAAAAATAAATCCGGAATTAATTAAAAGTCTGTAACGTTTCTTTAGGCCCATTTTACAGCTGAAGCTCGACAGCATTTCCTTTAATTGACTTAATTTTTAACACCAATTTCCTTTGAAAAAAAGGTCACCAGGTAAAGCCAAAAACCTTGAATTTGTCAGATTCTAAGAGATTAAGTTCTAGATTATATATTAATTTTATGAAAAAAATGCAAAATTTGCATTAGAATGAGCCCAAGAACGTATGAAAAGGAAAATATTTTTTTTTCATTATATGCAAAAATTAATATGTACAAAAGACTAATTTGAAGAAAAAAAAATCCAACACTAAATGTCTTCATAATTTTATAAAGTACTATTAATTTAATTTACTTGAAAATAAAAGTAAATTATTGGAACCTGGAAATGTTAGTTGTAATGCATAGTTCGTAATTTTTTTCTAAAGCGTACATGTATTTAGTTCGTTTGATTAAGGGAAATTTGGTTTCTGAAATAACAACGAAATGAGAAGAGATTGCTACTCATTTTGGAAAACATTCATTTCTACATACGTAAGGAAAACAAAATTAGAAAAAATTGTATTTTTCTATAAATGAAAACGAAAGAACAAATACAATATTTTTGTTACACACTCAACAACGAAAACTAAATAAGAACACAATATCTTCTTTAAAAAGAGGTGAAAAACCTACAGTTTGGAAATTAAATCAGGCATTTATGAAATTTTGAAAATTAAAGAACTGCGAAATCATAAAAAGTAGTTACATTTAAAAAAGCATAACATTAAAATCTGTATTGGATTCTTGTAATAACATCAAAATTGCCAGGTCAAACTGTATGCATTTTGTCATTATTACTGCATTTACTAAATTTGTTGACAAATTAAAACAGCAATATTTTCCCTATATGTATATCATGTATATTAGGATGGCCCAAAATGACACAGTTTCGATTTTTTAATATTCCTGACTGGAAACCTGTTCCTCATACTGAAAAACTAATGTCCATTTTTAAAATAATTTCTCAATAATATTTCGAGGTGTCGCCAAGTTTATTGTTTTCTTATGGAGTTTAACATAGAAAAATGTCAATTTTCCTTCATGATCAAATCTAACATATAAATTATTTGAAGAATCTAATGAAATTTTGGAAACGCATTATTCAGTAATGAAGAAAGTGCTGTAAATAAAAAGATTTCAAAAAAATCATTTTTAGGATTATTTTTTCAGTCTCAAACATGGCTGTTTTTGCTTGAAACCATGATTTTCAAGAGCTTGTTTCAGACCCTAAATATTGTTTCTTATCGCTGAAAATTATAACAGTTGACCGAATCCATTTCAAATCAGGCAGGTTCTACACTTGAAGTTGCAGAATCTCTCGGGGACAAAATATGTTGTTTTTTAGAGGAAATTAGGCGATAAGTATTTTTGCGATTTGTGAAAAAAATTTTTTTTACATAGTTATGCGTATTTGAATTTTTGGCTTTGTTTTTCAAAAAAAAAAAACAATTTTTTCTCTAAACTCGTATAACTTTTGACCGAATAGAGATATTTACGATTTCTTTTCAAATTCTGGTAGAGTTTATCGCCTTCTTTCGAAATCCGTCAAAACATTTCTTGTCTTGACCATTTTTGTTAAATATTAAAAATATATACCTATACGTTCATATAAGGAAAACTTTATGTTAGTTTTACGTGAGCTGAACAATTTTTATCATCAGAAAATTATTTTTCATATATTCGAATTTTGAAATTTTTTGCTGTAACAAATTAAGTTACAAAATTAATGTCAAGACAAGAAATTTTTTGACTGAAAAGTTTTTATATTCAATATATTTAAATATATTTCACATTTATCCAGGTATTTTTCACCAATGTATAAAAACTTTATCTGAATCTCAGTTTAAAAAATGAATAAATAATACCTGGATTAATATTTAACAAAAATGGTGGGTATTTCCAGGAATGAAGACAATTTTTTGTTTACGAAAATTGAATTTTTTGATTTTGCTCGGAAATGGTACAAGATATCATAAATGCGTAAGAAAACTTTTTGTAGGAGTTTCTTAAATGTGCAAACTATTTTCTTAACATTTTTTTGTATTTGTTGTTGTTTTCAAGAAAAATGCGAAAATTCGATTTTAGGAAAAAAAATTCTCCTGCCCACAAAAGTTATTTAGCCCGTATTAAACGCACAAAGTACTTTCCTTATGATAATACAAATTCAACAAAAAATTGGCAAAAAATATAAGTGTGGGTTTTTTGAGAAAATCGACTTTCAACATTTTCAGAAAAACGGCGATAAAGAAGGCGATAAACTTTACCAGAATCTGAAAAGAAATCGAGAATATCTCAATTAGGTCAAAAGTTATACGAGTTTAAAGAAAAAATTGGGGGTTTTTTTAAAAACAAAGCCGAAAATTCAAATACGCATAACTCTGTAAAAAAATTTTTTTTCGCAAATCGCAAAAATATGTATCGCCTAATTTCCTCTAAAAATCAACATATTTTGTCCCGAGAGATTCTGCAACTTCAAGTGTAGAACCTGCCTGATTTGAAATGGATTCGGTCAGTTATTTCTCATAGATTCAGGATTCGGCCTTTTGAAAATCGTATAATTCAAATTTTAATATCAATAAGATTTTTACCAAAAACCAGAAATGATTCGGACGTAAGCGACTCCGGTAGTCCATAAATTACATATTTTATGGTGGGCGTGTTGCCTCAGCTCATCCATTCATGGTGAAATACTCTAATATAGTCTATACCTACAAATTTCTCTCGATATTTCTATCCCAATCGTGAAGACAGTAAATATGAATTTCGTACTCGAACTTATTAAAAACGGGATGTTTACATAAACTGATTTAGTTTTTAATTATTTTTTCTAAACATTTAACATTATCGTCTCATAAAAGTTGTTTGAATAATAAAAGATTATTATCCAATAAAAATATTTACTAAATGTTTACAAACATTTGTTTTGTATTGCAAATTGTTTAAGCAAATAATTATTCTCAGTTATTTAAAAATTTTAAATTATTCAGCGTAAAAATTTTGTAACTAATAAATGGTTTTTATCAACATAAATATTTAATAACAATCAATTTTTCATGAAAATTGTTCAAACAAATAATTATTTTTAATGATTCAAACTTTAAAAATTGAAAGCATACAAAATTTTCTAACTAATAAATTGTTTTTATCGATGACAATATTTAATAACAATAAATTTTCCATCAAAATTGTTTGAACAAATAATTATTTACAACTATTTACACGTTCAAACATTGAAACATCAAAAGCTTTTTTAATAATAAATTGTTTTTATCGATAACAATATTTACTAACAATTATCTTTTCATAAAAATTGTTTAAGCAAATAATTATTTTCAATTATTCAACCATTAAAAATTTGAAGCATCAAACATTTTCTAATTAATAAATTGTTTTTATCAATAACAATATTTTAATAACAATGAATTTCCTATAAAAATTGTTTAAACAAATAATTATTTTTAATCATTCAAACACTTAAAATTTAAAGCTTAAAAAAGGTTCGAACTAATAAAATGTTGTTATCACTAAAAATGTTTACTAGAAATTACTTTTTCTTAAAAATTGTTAAAACAAATAATTATTTTCAACTATCTACACGTTAAAAATTTGAACCATCAAAAGCTTTTTAACTAATAAATTGTTTTTATCGATAATAATATTTACTAATAATTAATTTGTTGTGAAAATTGTTTGAACAAATAATTATTCTCAATTATTTCAACATTACAAATTTGAAGAATCAAACATTTTCAAATAGTTAATTGTTTTTATCGATAACAATGTTTAATGACTAATAATTTTGGATGAAAATTGTTTAAACAAATACATTTACTTTTGTAAGAAATGAGTGAAACTATCACATTTATCTATAATTACACTAAAATATTCATATATGTAATTGCTAGTAGACAAGCACAGGTATAAGAAACCTTCAAATTCTCATTGTCAGTTCCAATAACCTGAGTCCAAGCCCATATACATTGTATATGTACTTTTACGAGTTTTTCTGATACATAGAGCTGATATAGAGTAGTAATTGTATACGAAGTTAGTAAAATCATGGGAATTTTAATTAGTTTTAAAATAGGATACAACGTGCTTCCTTTCCTAAAAGTAACATATTTCCTATAAAGTAAATAAACTGCGTAATAAATGTACAATAATATGACAGAAAATGGAAAAACGACCCATTATTTCAAAATTGTATTTTTTACGCCCATTCGCCCAAATATAAACATAACCTCAAAAAAGTACTAAATAATGAAACCGGAATTTCTTTGAATTAATTAATGTTAAATACATAGAAAACATACCTAATCCTTCTTTAGCTTTCGGACCTACTGATAACGTATTGATGAAAATAATTGTCACATTTCTACTTATTTTGTTGCCGTTTGTGGCGTGTGACGTTTATGAACTGTCAAGCTGTCAAAAGAAATATAAACATGGCCGACTTCCAAACTTTAGCGACCTCTCATGTGATTTAGTGGAACTTAAAGTTCAAACAAGAATTCTGCCGCCGTGAAAAACAAGAAAACCTGTAATTGCCTCTGCCTGTAACTAAAATTTAGATTTGCCACCTAGGGATCGTCCATATATTCCGTAAGACGTTTTTCTTTTGTTTATATCGATGTATCTTTCTCAACTTCACAGCAATTTTATTCTCGTCTTGATTTAAACAAAAGAAAAACGTCTTACGTAATATATGGACGATCCCCTAGTTCAGAAGTGATTTACATTAAAATATATTAGAAACAATTGCAAAGCAGGTGACAAATCTCAAATCAGATACGGACTTGAGGATTCGAATCAAAATTGTTTAGTTCTTTCAAACGCTTTTAATTGGAAATTGTGTTAGTTCAAATAATTTACAGGCAAAATATGACGGAAATTTGAAAAAGGCGAATAAAAATCTTTTAAAAGATTGGAGACTCACTTGACTGGATCGCTTGTAATAAAAAAATTATTGCTGAATTATAAACTAAAATTATAAAAATATAGAAAGAAAACCAATATTGTTTCACATGAAGTATCGGATAGACGAGCATTAGTTTCACGATTGCGACAGAAGTCAGATTTCAAAATTCCACGACTTCTCCTGGTTTGCTTTTGAAAAAATTCCAGTCAATTCTATTCCATTCCAACACATTCTACTGGTCGCAAACTAATTTACCAACAATTTCTTGGCAATTATCAATGTAAACCCACAATTATGAATAGCTACAATTTTCTACGAAAAAGTAGGAAAATCTACAACCCCATAATAAAGGCTTAGTTTGTTTTTAATTATAAATTATTTCTACATATAATTATGTATAAATACAATTCTCTACGAATAAATAGAATAATCTACAACTCCAAAATTATGGTTTAGTTTTTGATTAATTTCTAATAGGATTTTTCAAGAAATTACGAATTTCTACCAAGTTTAATGAATATTTAATTTCACCTTTCTATGAAAATTGGTGACAATCTAGAATCACAAATCTTAAAATGTCTACAATTTTATAGAAAAATATTACCCTCGTAGAACGTGCGTAAACATTTTTTTCAGAGTATTTAGATTTCCCAAATTTTTCAAAAACTGTGACAGATACGTGAAAGCTGAAAATTTTTTGAAGGTTTTCCAAATAGGGATGATCCTTGTCGACCCCGAACTGATATCCTATGAAAAATTATTCCTTGTGTAAGGCATTTTACGGAACATCTAAGATTTTTTATTGTCGCTTTCCACGAAAAAACTATTCCGTCTCCAACATGTATTAAAAATTCATAGAAATTATTTCCAACACGGAATGCAGAAGGCTTTTTAACCAGTATTAAATTCTAAACAATTCGCACTAATATTATTGTGAAATGTTAAAAAAATTCCAGAATTATAAGCATATTATTTTAATTAGGAATAAAATTAATTCGTATGAATTAGAAAAATTCCATGACTTCCAGCTGTTCCAGGTCTTATGGCAACCCTGAGTTTAGTTGAATTTCCTTCCAGTCAACAAAACTTTTATTAAATTTCTGTACTCCGGTAAATTTTGATGAAATCCACAGAAGAACCAATTGTTCTTTTAATAACAAAAAATTACTGAACAAAGTTAAGAGGCCTCACATATAATTCTCTTAAACTAAACCCTGAATCCCTCATAAAAAAAGCCTCTGAATTTTAAAGTGAATAGAAACCTCGAAAAACTTTAACTATGTAAGGATATGCGCGAAAAATCTAAAAGTATTCAAAGTACGAAGAAAAATGGTAAGACTAATTTTATTATATGAATTTATTTAACGCACATGATCTCATCAGCGTTAAGTATTTACAATGTACACATGGTAAGTCATCGTAAAACATTGTCCTCGATTGTTTCCAGACGAATCACGTTCAGCTTCAAGTTCCAACTGGTTTTTTAGTCTCCTATGATAAAAGGAACTACATTATTTACACGGCTCAATTTTCAGCTGAATATTATATTTAATAGAGAATGAATTTCAGTAGACGATAGTGTCGTTCAATTTGTGTTCAGAAGACCGTCGTCAAACTCATCATCAAAAATACTTTTAAAAACTTGAAATGAGGAGTAAGCGAACAAAACGGGCTAAATCAATTTTTTGAAAAATTGAGATAATTATTGTTTCTGTATGTTTTAAAGTTGGCGGAAGATATTTTGTTCTCGCATTTAACGTGTATGCAATAAAAAAAATTGTTAAACATGTAAACAATTTTTTAAATTAAAAATACAGTAATCATGTATAAAATCATCTTCTTATTTCACATGTAAACCAGAAATTGTAAATTTATGTATATCATTAGAATATGAATAATGAGTGAAATATGCCTTTGCTGAATCAAAAGTGAATAAATCCATTTTAATTTTGTCACTAACTTCAAAACAGTATTAAATTAAAGACACGAGTTTATTGAAAAATAAACTCGTGGATTTATAAAGTTTGGTTCGCTTACTGCTCAAATAAAATAAATTATAATTACTTAAAACTTTTTGAAACTCTTCTTTGCCCCGGTTCCTTTTGTGACCTTTAAAACATTAAAACGGACCGTTTTACTTAGCGGTCTGCACTCTCCAATGGTGACGACGTCGCCAATTTCAACGTCCCTGAAATATTAGAAAAAAATTGTAGAAAACATAGTTTAATTTTTTGGAAAAAGAAATGATTTTTTTTTTTTTGGGTCAGTAGACGAATAAGTAACTTCAATTTGTATTCAGAAGACCGTCGTCAATATCATCATATGCAATTCATTACTTTAGATTTCAGATGCTCACATTTATTTAAAGAATTTCGATTATGAAATATTAAAAATATAATATCAGAAGATAATTTTGATTTATCAAAATCCAAAAACCTAGAGAATATTTTTTAAATTTAATGAGTACAAACCTGAAAGCAGGGCTCAAATGGACAGACATGTTCCTATGTCTTTTTTCGAAACGGTTGTACTTTCGAATATAGTGTAGATAATCCCTCCTAATTACGATAGTCCTCTGCATTTTCAGTTTCTGGACTACGCCAGTAAGGATTCTACCTCTAATGGACACATTGCCGGTGAAAGGACACTTCTTGTCGATATAACTTCCTTCAAGTGCCTATAATAAAGATAAAATAAATTTAAATCCTGCATTATAAATCGATTCAATATTTAGTGAAAGAATTTCTTCTTCAAACTTACCTCCCTCGGTGCCTTGAAACCGAGACCCACATTTCGAGTATATCGTAAGGATTTCTTAACTTTTTGGCCCGGAACTTTCTTTCTGTTCAGGAAGATGGTAGGCTGCTTTTGGAAGGACTTCACGTTCTGTAATTTACAAGATAAAAGAAATTTTATAAAAACCTTTTCTAACAACTTGGGGCTAAATTTCATTCCTATTACTTTTTTTTTAGCAAAAATGAAAGATCAAGCGAATAGGTAAGAGATCCTTCATTTTTGATAGGTATTATTTAACTGAATATTACTTTTTCAAATTGTTCGACACAAGGACTAGAAAAAAAAACAATAATTAAATTCGAATAAACTTGTAAATTCTCGAACATTTCGGGTTTCCAGAAATGTTTTCTGATTATTCAAATTTTAAGACGAACCATTACAAAGTAAACAATTTAAACTCCAAGCGTTTATTAATTTCAAAATTAGACAAGTTTTATTGTAAACGATTGAAAACTAAAAAATGCAAAATAGAAAGCATTCAGTTGAATAATTTTAGATTCGAAATATTCAAAATTGAATATTGACGGCTCCAATTTTTTTCAATTTGTATACGGCTCTAAAATACATTGATTCCCTATCCTTTTGGAGCTGCATAAGGAGCGAAAGGAACTTAACCCTCTGCAGCGGAGCCGCCGATATTTGTAGTGTTCAAGTTCACCGGGATTCGCTGAACGTAGAACAAATATTTACGGTGAGCCTAGGGAAAATGGAAAAGGGCGGCTATGTTCATGAAATTCGGTGAACTTAAGACCAAATATTTTCTGCGTGCCTAGTCCCTGAACACTTGGTATTTTAAAATTTAAAGTGTACCACGCCACGTCCACAAATCATTTTAAGTCAAAATTTTCACAAAAACAATTTATTATATTTACAAATCGATAAAATACTTTCTTTCGTATATATTACGAGATCGACAACAAAATTAGAATAAAACTACTAATTTGTACGATATACAAAGCACAATTTGAGGTTAGGATTCCAAACGTCAATTACATTAAATATGCTAACAAAATATAACCTTATATATCTTAATGTCATAAATCTAGACCCACTTTTAATTAATTCTCACATTAATAATATTAAAAAAGATATTTAGGTCCCTGAAATACGAAAAAAAGGAAATGTGAGAAACACGTGTCGAAGGGTGGCGTCAATACGAATGTCAACAATTCTAAAATTCTCGAAGGAATAGGTGATATTTTTTAAAAAGAATTTTAGGAATAATGACCGCAACAGTTGCGAATTTGTTATTACACACTAGTTTGCAAGAAAATAGGAAAAAAGTATTGTTTTTTAAGAGAATAGTGAGATGCATACCTGATCCGCCATTTTGCAGTTCTGAAAGAGCGACAAGACAAGAAACTACGGGAAGCGCGGGAAGCTTGATCTGAAACTTTGAAACCATTATTTATGTTTCTGTCAGACTTTGAATTTAGTTTTTCTTTCCAATTTTTAGATAATAAAATTGACACTTTGCGTTACATAAATTATATTTCATGCTTCGATTTTTAAAACCTTCTGAAAATTTAATTGTAGGCCTCAGATTAGGATTATAAGAATATAAGGTATCTATGGTGTTGGCAACACTGAGAAAATCAGGTGCCTTCTGTATATAGGATCCTCAGCGAAGAAGGCCCCTCTTTTTGTGCCAACTTGAAACTTAATTCCCACATAAATTATACTTCACCCTTGGATTTAATTTTCAAAGTTTATTTTAATTACATTTTTTAGTTTCAAAATTTTCCGTTTGTCATCGAAATTATATCCTATCATTTAACAATTAATGCAATAAAATAGCGTTAGATATTATTTTAATGTTATTATTCGCAATAATAATATGAAAATGTAACCATCATTAAATGAATCGACTTTTTTCATAATCGTTAATAAGATTTGTTTTAGACAAAAAGTGCACAGCAAATACGCGTACATAAAATTTCTGTGATTTAACAGAATATAAAGTAACATGTCTAGAACAGCTCAAAAAGTTAGTAACTATTTTGTTATTAGCTTAAAATTTGTATTCTGTGTTATTTACAAATAAAAAAACTGGTATTGCTTTCAAATGTAGTAATTTTAATGTGCATAGTCTTTATAATTAATTTTTAACTACTTTTTAACATCATTTTAATGATATCTTTCTGAAATTTTCGTTATATCAATGTCACAGAAAAAAATATTCCGCATTTTTTCTGATCTTTATTTTGCAATTCTCGGATTCTGATCAAAATTGCGCGTCCTTGAAAATTGAATGTATATTGCCACTCTCTTACTTAATATTCATAGCAAGTCTATGTCTGCCACGCATCTGGAATCACGAATTAAAAGTATAGAAAATAATGCTCACAAAGTGGCTTGGGCGATTTTAAACTAAATATGGACATTAATTTTGAGGGTAAACGTATCCTTGTTACTGGAGCATGTCAAGGTAATAAACTTGGATTTAAATTAGTTACAAAATTATTAAAAAATAACTGTAAGCAGTGGTGCAGTCTTAAAAAATAAAGGGGAATTGAATTCTTGAAAATTACCTGAAGCTTACAAAAAATATCTTGAAACTTATCAACAGTTTATGTAAAGTTACCAGAAAAATTATAAAATGTATTGCAAAGTTACTGGGAATTTATGGTAATTATTGTGAATTCATTAATATTCATACAGAGCAACAAATATTCACAAAAGTTTGAGTATATTTAATGCTATAGAGTTTTCTTGTTGACTAAGTAAATGATCATCCACCACAAACTGAACATCCCTGCTGGAAGTAAAAAGATAGAGATCCTATCTTTTTGAATGTGTTTTGAATCTTTTGATAGAAAGAGATAGAGAAAAAGTATCCCATTCTATCTCTTTGTCAATCTACATTTACGTCTATCTTTTTCAATACTGTGTTTTCTATCTCATCCTATCCTTTATCTATTTACGTCAATCTTTTTCTATCTCTCTGTCAATATATGTTAAATTCCCGTCTATCTTTTTCAATCTCTTCTTTATATCATCCTATCCTACGTCTATCAACGTCCATCATCACATGAAACATAAAACATAAGTTTAATCCTCATCGTCATTTCTCTTAATAAGAGGAAGAAAAACCAAAACCCATTCGTCGTAATCATTTCTCAACACCCAGCTCAACTTTAACCACGTTTTTTGGCAAAATGAAATTTGTTTCTTTACACATTTCTAACATTTTATTGATAGGCCAAATTCTAAAGTACTTGAAACTGCAAAAAATAATTATTTTCGACAAAAGTGGGCATTACCTAATTGTCGGTCTCAGCACCTCAATTAAGTTCCTTAAACTTATCAAATTTTTTACTTTTTCAGACAAATTACATAAACCGTGAATATATTCGAATATTTCATTCTCAAATCACTAATTAGAAAATTAATCATTTTTTTAATTTCGAAATTTTTACCTGCTTACTGAGAAAAGACGTACACTAAAAGTTTGCCAACAAAAAAGTTTGCTGACTGCAAGTGTCTGAGACTCTGAAACGCGGACACTCACTTCTCCTTAATATATTATAAACTGTAAGACCTACTCAAATATGTTGTTTTTCAAAAGGAATTAGACGAAAAGGTTGATACGTATCTTACCGATTTACCAACAGTTTTTTTTTTTATCAAAGTTATGAGTGCTTGAATTCTTAAAATTGAAAACGCGGATTATCAAAAAATGGTCCAAATTTTTGTTAACGATGTGATTTTTTAAATATGATACAGTTAATTATCTTTTTCCTTTTGATTCTGATGGAGTTTCTCGTCCTCTTTCGGAATCCGTTAGAAAATTTTTAAAAAGTTCAAAAGTGACAAAATTTCTTTTTAGATTCATCCGAATGTTAAGAATATATTTGATAATATTCTACCCTGTGCCAGCGCCCTGGCGAAAAAGAGACTTTTTGTTTGTTTGAAAAATGAAAATGCACTTTTTTTGCCAAAACTTAACGATTTATTTTTTTATCAACAATACAATTTGATGTTGCGATGAAAAACCGAAAAGGAATTAATTTAACAGTTGTCACGACGTTTCTGTGGAAAAATAATTAAGTAAGTTAGAAAAAATGGAGATTATCGATTTTTTCAAAAATGCCTACTTCAAAGGAAGAAGATTCAGGTAAAAATGATTACAACTGTTAATTTATGTTCTTCTTTGCTTTTTTATGACACCATAAAATTGTATTGTAAACAAAATCTTAAAGAGTTTTATCAATATTTTCACAAAAATCTCGGAAATGGTGCGAGATAGAAAAAAGTATCGAAAAACATTTTTCTAAAGCTTTTTTAGAGAAACAATTTGATTTTTTTTCACTTTTTTCGTATCTTGTGTCGTTTTGGCAAGAAACGTGAGTTTTTTTTTTTAAATCCCTGTTCTTACCAAGGCGCGGAACGAGGAGCGAATCAAGAAAGAAATCAAGAGAAAAAAAAACGGTGGAATTTTAAATAAATTGTTTTTGAATATTTTCAGAAAAACCGCAGCCATTTTGTGACTTTTGAGCTTTTTGTAATTTTCAACGAATTTCGAAAGAGGACAAAAAATTGTATAAGAATCAGAAAGTCTTATTCTCTTTGAAAAAGAACATATTTGAGTGTCAAGCAATGCTGTGACTTGAGCATATATAGATTAATCAAGGCAATTCGAAATGAGTTCGGTCAACAATCAACTTACAAGTTGGGAAAATTCCACAAACATGCGTCACCGTAGTCAGGAGATTCCGAATAATAATATAATCTATAATCCATTGCGTGATATTTTATCATTTTTGCAGGGATCGGCAGGGATGTCTGTATCAGACTATCCCATTTTAGAGGGACGGTGATAGGATTATCTCACATGCAGAGCCAACTTGAAACTTTGAGAAAAGAAAATCCAAATATAGAAACTGTATGTGTGGATCTTCGAAATTGGGACGAAACTAAAAAAGCGGTTCAAAGTATTCTACCGGTTGACTTACTGGTTAACAGTGCGGGAGTTATTCACAATAAACCTTTTTTGGATGCTACTGAGGATGATTTTGATCAGACTTTTGCAGTAAATGTCAAGGCAATGATGAATGTTTCTCAAGTTGTTGCTAAGGATATGATAGAGCGGAAAATTAATGGTGGAAGTATTGTGAACTTGTCTTCTCAAGCGAGTGAAGCTGCTTTAAAAGATCATGTTGTTTATTGTTCTTCCAAGGGAGCAGTGCAAATGATGACCAGGTAGTTTAACAATTTTGATTAAAAATCTTTTCTTATACAGATTATAATTATAGGTGACTGTCCCTATAGTGGATAATCCAACCTAAATTGGATATTCTAACAATTAATAACAAATACTATTGCATGGAAATACCGCTGTGAAGTGGCTGTATTCACTATATAGGTGTATTTATTTGTGCTCATTGTCTGAGCATTTTGCTTCCTGATAGAGGAAGGTTTTTCTCTATAACAAAAGAAAAAAATGAGTGCTTTCAATATTTTTCAAGCTTATGTTTCTGTCTTACCGAAATCTTATTTTCAGAAAATCAGAGAGCCCAACAACATGTCAATCGATGTGTTTTGTTCCAATAAACAACTAAATCTTTTTTTTAACATTGTTAGTCGCTATTGATCGATCAAGAATGGTCCTCTAAAGGTGTAAAGTTAGTCAACAGGTCGATCCGTGTGTCTCGAAGACGCTAACAATTACATCAAATTTAATATATATTATATTCCCAATTTTAAAAAAATCCTCTTAGAAACGAAAACAATAATTTTGTCAAGAAATTAAAAAATGACATTGGTAGGTTATAGTAGGTCATGAAAGGTCATTTAATTGGGCAATCGATGCGTCTCGAAGACGCGAACAAATTCATCAATACTGTTGTATTTCCAATATAAGACAAAGTTTTTCTCATATGAACAGAACACACACATTTTTTTAAGTTTGTCAATCGGTACTGATGGGTCATAAAAGATTCAACAATAGGTTGATCGGTGCGTCTCGAAGATACGAACAAATAAACTAGGTATAGTATTGTTGTATTTTCAATATCAAAAAAGTTTTTCTCATATTTTGAAATTGCCAATCTAGCTTAAAATCCTGTCAGATCAGGATATCAATCATGTACTACAATTTTTCAAAATTTCATGAGCATAGCTCTTTTACTTTTTGAGATATGATGCGAACAGAAAAAAGTTACGCACACACGCACGGCATTGAAAAAATTGTATTTTTGAGCTCCTATAGGGTCCAATTTTATCAAAGTATGTGAAAAAAGTAGATTCGAAAATTTAGTTCATTATACAAACCTCCCTCTACAAGGAGGCAATAATTAATTGAATTTAATTCATAGTTAAGACACTATAAATATTCATAAATTTAAATTAATTATTTTACGTATATTTGTAATTTTCCTTATTGATGATTTTCTACTGCAGGTTGATTTCCCCTGCAGAATAGTATCACTCACACTATATTTGGTTGTTACTCCTATAGTACCCTATTTGCAGCATTTGGTATATATCACTCTATTTAGTGAAATGCATAACATTTTTTTTTAATTTCGTATAAAAAATCAACAATACCAAACGTTAGACTTATTCAGCTTCATGTACAATTGTACAAAGTAAATATTTATTGAATAATTGTGCAATGTTTTACATTTTTTAATTCAAGATACTTAACATCGACTTCACTTTCGAATTGTAAATTAAGTAATTCTTAGGGGAATCGCAGAAGGAAATATATTGCAGGGTATACCCTAAGCAACATTTATAACTGTCCAACCTGACTATACAAATATATAATATAAATTTCCTTCAAATTTTAAATTTTATGTATGATTTTGTAACGTGAATAGAAGAAAAATGTTACAACTGCCTATTTTGACTTTTAGAACTGTCTTTTTCAATTTACAACTGCCCGACTTGGGTAGTTAGCCATTCAAAAATTTATTTTTAAAATTTTGATATGGTGACGACATAACTGTATGAAATGTTTTCAATTACAGAAATGAGACGTCATTAATTAAAATTATATACTTTCAAAAAATTTACTACGAAGTGATAGTTACATTTTTTTCAAAGATAACAATTTTTTCTTTGTTCGAAAATACCATCCCTAAAAACATCGCAATTCTTAAAAGTAGAATTGCATTTTTTCAAATCCTGCCCTATCTCTTATAATATATTTATACTCAGGTATAATATAAATATCTAAATATTAAAATATTTATTAAAAATGTAGGTAGGACCACCCTACAATAGATAATGATGCTACAGTAGATAATCACGAATTAAAAATATTAATGTTGGTGAAGTAATTAATTTAACTTAATTAATATATTGTATTCTGTATAATATATTATTCCTAAATTTCTACATTCTGATAATGAGAAGGTATTGGTTTTATGTAAAATTTGACTTGGACGGTTTTCATCAAATCTCCACGTTTTGAGAACCCATGAGTCAGAAAAAACGATTTTTACAAAGGTGTCTGTAGTCTGTCTGTCTGTAGGCACAGTAACTTTCGAAAAAATGATCAGATTTGATTGAGCTTTGGCAAATCTTTTGAAACCCTGAAAGAAATGCTATTTTAGATGAAAATTCAAAAAGTTAGAATATTTTCAAAATTTTTGAAACCATTTTTTTCTTTAATTGGAAAAATCTATGTGCGGCAATTTACAGTACTCGAAAATCTAAACAATTTAACCTCACGTCATTTTTCGATAAAATCAAAAATATTAGAGTTATAGCTTTTTTAAAATCCAAAAAATCAAACGAAAATGAACATTGTAAGCCAAACAACGCACGATATAAAAAAAGTCACAGAAAGAAAAACGTTAATTTTTGAAAGCCCTACAAGATTATCTTAACAACTTTTCGAATTTTTTTTTAAATCGAAAATTCAAATTTTGACCCCATAAAACATAATAAAAAAACTAAAAAATATTTTCAGAATATTTTTTATACTTCCAAGGAATTTTAAAGATCTTTAACTTGCAAGAGTAACCCAACGATTTTAAAGATTTTAGTGTATTTGTAAAAATTCCAAGGAACTTTCAAGAGCTTTACAAAATTTCAATGGATTTCAAAAGTTTTCAAAAACGTTGAAATATCTTGAAACTTTGTAAAGCTCTTAGAACTTCCTTAAAATTTCTAACAGATTTCAATAATTTGAAGGTATTCTGAAAGATTCGAAATATTTCGTTATATTTTTTAAAGATTCCAAAAAAATTTCAATTGATTTCAGTAATATAATTGGATTTCAAACAATTAAAAATATTGTAAGGTATTTCCACAGATTTTAAAGAATTTTCAAACATTATATATATATATTACTTCAGTACTGTAATGAGTTTTCAAACTACTTAAAAATATTTCAAGGTATTTTCACAGACTTTAAAATATTTGTACCGAAAAAATCCAGCTATTTGTACCGAAATTTCGGTACACGCACAGCCACGGCCTTAAAATTAATCAATTGAAAAGTCTTGTTTCGAATTGGACATTCTGAAAAAAAAATTTCAATTTTGACTTCAGCAAATTTTCAATTATTTATTTTCGAACAATCCAATTTACGAGAAATTAACTTTAATCGTTTTAAATTGCCAATCATCATTCTAATTGTGAAATATGTTGATTTAACGTGGTCAAATATATACTGATATTTCTAAATTGTGCAATCATTTTTAATTGTAATCAATTGCATCAGCTAGTTCAATGATAAATTATTACAGGGTAATTAAAAATCAGACTCAGGATAAGTAGCGTGCACATAAATGTTTTTAGTTTCTTTTTTTTCATTGTGTAATACGAAAATCTGTGAACAGTTCAAGGTTAGCTAGAAAGTTTAATGAACCTTATTTTCGAAATAAAAGTGTAGGTATAGAGGGTGTTTTTTTTAACTTGAGACAACGGAATATCTAAAAAAATACGCATCCTACGGAAAAAATGTCTGGAATAAAAACTTTTTATTTTCGAGGGGAAAAAGATTTGTTAAAATTTACCCCACCCCCACAGGAGGCAGGGGTGTGGGTAACTTTGTAATTTCGAATGGCAACCCCAATTTTTTATCACAGATTCAGATTCTCCTTTACGAAATACGTAAGTTTTATTCGGAAAATTTGTTTCGATTCGCGATAGATGGCACTTCCAAGCTTAGGTCTTCTGAAATTAAGCACCCCGAAGGGAATAGACAACTACTACGTCCGCGTCGTTATTCCTGGGTAGAGCTAAAAGTAGTGTCTGGTAGTGTCAACAATTTTATTTTTCGCAATTGCAGCGCCATCTATCGCGAATCGAAACGAATTTTCCGAATAAAACTTACGTATTTCGTAAAGGAGAATCTGAATCTGTGATCTTTTTCCCCCTCGAAAATGAAAAGTTTTTTTTCCAGACATTTTTTCCGTAGGATGCGTATTTTTTGAGATATTTCGTTGTCTCAAGGTAAAAAAAAACACCCTGTATAATAATAATCGCTGAATCAACATTTTGTAAATAGATCTATATAGACAAATCATTTTTAAATCAGTTTACCCTGAAGGCAATACGATATACCGCGATATCATATTCGAACACATTTATCTCTCAGGTTATCCTAGGGATGTCCGAAGCGGTTATCCCTGGGATAACCCTGGGAGATAAATGGGATATCCCGCGGTATATCCTATTGCTGTCAGGGTAGGACAATACAATTTGAAATGCGTATTTTTGTAGATATAAGTGGAACCTTCATATCAGATTCAATTTTTTTAAATATTCATTAATATTCTTATAAGCTATAAAAAATTGAAAGAAAACATATAGATATTGTAAGATTCAGTAGATTTTTTATAAACAGGTAAGAAAGTACAATATCGCTGGTTTTTTTCAGTAAGAATAGCGGGACCTAGAAAAGGGACTATTTATATCGAAAATTCAGTATAAATAGCCGTGGATTTTTCCGGTACACGTAAACACTGCCATATTACACAGGCCGACAAAATTTGAACCCAAAGACCGGACTGTGTGATCCCGAAGGATTTTGGTATCGTAAAACCGAATCCGTTATCCAAATTTTTTCTATACATCAGGTTCTTGAAATATCCTAACCTGAAAGTGCAAAAATGGCTATTTTTAGCCGTATTTGAGGCAATATAACACGACCAGCAATTTTTTCTCTAAAAACTGCTAACGCCATCGTTTAGTGCTCATTTTTATCTTCCATTTCCATTTTTCATAATCTCGAACCGATTTTTTTTCTCCGAGATATTACACATTAACCAGTTCAGTTCCACAATGCATCGTGGAACGATGCAAGGCGAAGAGAAACTGAATGGTTAGTGTATGTAAGCAGTTCTTAGAGAAAAAATTGCTGATCGTGTTATATTGTCTCAAATATTGCTAAAAATAGCCATTTTTGCACTTTCAGGTTAGCATATCTTAAAAACCTAACGTATAGGAAAAATTTGGATAACGGATTCGGTTTTAGGATACCAAAATCCTTCGGAGACACGTAGTCCGGTCTTTGGGTACAAAAATTAGGTCATTTTTGTCGTCCTGTGCACTGTAAAAACTATGGTTCCATTTTATTTAAGCATACTTTTTTTAGCGTCCTGTTATAAGACCAAATCGTATGTTTTTGACGCCATCGTTCGTGCTATTTTACTTTGCTTACTTCAGATTGAAAAGTGGTACGTATACTAGCAAACTGAAATAATGCACTGGGCAATTGTTTTAATTTCTTGCAACTTCATGCTTAAGAGAAACAGAAAACATTTGAAACGGAAAAAATTGAATTCTCACTTTGGTCCTGTTTCGATCCAAAAGAGTTGTACTAAAACGTCATTGATGCCACTAACTGATCAGTTAGTGGCATCAAAATAAAGTGGCATTAGAATAGGAGCCACTCGAGACTATATTTTTGGAGGACTGTGTCAATACCGAAAACTAGCCTTGAAATGATACTTTTTTTTTACAGTATGTTATTAATCAATATGATACATTTTGAATTTTATATTATACACTTAGCCGTATTGAGCCTTCATTTTATTGTGTTTTTTTTTGTTTACCAGAACAATGGCCCTTGAACTTGGTCCACATAATATTCGTGTGAATTCCGTGAACCCAACTGTAGTTTTAACAGAAATGGGCAAACTTGCTTGGAAAGATCCGGAAAAGGCTAAGAATATGCTCAATAAGATTCCTCTAGGACGTTTTGCTGGTATGAATTAGCGTGTCATTCATAGTAACTAAACAATTCATTTCGAATATCTGCATTCGCAAAGTTCAATATAATAATCAAAAGCCATAAAATAAGGAACAATTGCCGTATTAATATCTTTTTTTGATTAAAAAATATTCTGCATTAAATATTAAAAACTCATCAAAAACTTACGAGTGATTGCCAAAAAGTTGACCACAAGTCCCAGTCGGTTTCCACTTTTCCTTTGAATAATACATTCAATTTCAGACGACTTCGTTTTTTGTCTGGTCACGCTGCATTGCTAGATAAAAGTCGACAATAATTATTCAAACTATTCATAATTTAGACAATAGTTGAAAATCGATTTCTCGACGTTGATTCCAAATAACAATTAATAATTATCACTATTTTTCAGTAATATTTTTTATAATATGTCCGGTAACGCTCCATATTAATTGATCATACTGAAAAATGAGAGAATGTTTTGAAACTCTGAATTCAAAATCAAATAGATGGTGTGAATAGTCGTGTTTCCTATATTTTTAAATATTTTGGTCTGCTCTGCATATATTTAAAAAAACGTTTTGATTTTTTTGTTTCATCATATTTCGTGTTACACGATCCTTTGCAACATGTAAAATTCATATCCGTCACAAATACAGTCTTTGATCTCTTACTTTTTCATCATACCTCACTCGAAAATTCGACTTTCGATGCCTGTGGAGCGGGTCGAAAATCGAATTTTCAACCCTAGGGGACTCGGGCCAAGGCAACGATTTCACTCGTGTGATATCTGCCCTCGATTCGCTCGGGCAACTATAAATTCACGCTCGTGACCCTCGACTCGCAATATACTGCTGTATTTTTATACCAAAATATTTTAGGCGGTTTGGAAATTTGTTTTCTAAAATGTTATTGTTTGAAATGATCGACTTTTTGGCAATCACCCTATAACACGTAGGGTAAGAGCACCAGTTATTGGCACCTTAAGAGGAAATTTAGATTTTAGGAAATAAATAAACACATAAAATATTGAATTCTGTAATAGTGATAATCATACCGGCACTCCAAATTTTATGTAGAACACACTGGAATGTTGAATTATTATTCAAAGATGAAAAAAACTTGAAAAATTATTTAAAATAAGCATGTAGTCCCAAAATTTTAGTGCTTGGCACTGCTAACCCCAGTTATTGGCACCCCTCGTCACCAGTGATTGGCACTACACTCACATAACCTCTTCAAACTTCTGTAATTGCGTTAAAACATTGATAAAAACAAATTGTGCAACTGAAAATATGAAATAAATTTTCTATTAATAATTCTAAATTTAGTATTTTATAAATTTTGTTTTTGGACAAGCCAGTATCTTTGACAGCAGCTATAAAGCCTAGCCATGTCACATATATGTATTCTTCGGCTTATGTTTTTCTTTCCTCAGAGATACTCTCTGACGGGCAGTAATATGGCAATAAATAAAATAAAAACCATAAATGTTACTCATTTTCTACTTTAAACTAGAAAAATGAATAAACAAATTCAAACATGGATAAATAAATATAGTCAAAATAAATCGCCCACCGATTAAATAAAAACTTTGGCTATTTTATAATAACATGAATTCCTGCGTAACATTTAAAACATTGTACGACAATATTATTAAACACAATATGTATAAAGATAATAAAATTCCATTTATAATTTAAATGAAACCAATATTTACCTATACCTCGAGGCCTAAAAAGAATAATAAATTATCTGAACAGAACTTTGGAGGTTACGATTACCGGTATATCCGGTATATAAATGACAGCTTCATTTATTATAATTGCTAGCTAATTTTTCGTATACCTAGTAACGACTTTTGTTGTTCCGGCACTTTTAACACTTCATTTTATCAGAAATACGTGAAATGGCTCATGTCAACACAAGGTCTTGAGATTACATAACCTCACTTTTTTCCGGCGAGGCAGGGGTGCCAATGAATGAAATCATTCCCGAATTGCATGGTCTGGTCATTGGCACTGGGGTGCCAACGACTAGAGACCATACTTTTTATATTAATTTCCATTGGCACCCCCCCTAAAATTAATAAATAAATTATTGCCGAGGTTCATTCCTTATTTTGATTATATTGCAAGTATTTCTTTTAAATATTCACAAAAATTGGAACAGATTTACTTGTTCTCAACGTTGTTTGAACAAAATTAAAAAATGTTGTCAGCTAAACATTTTCTTTAGAAACCCGGATAAATTCTTGGCACCCTAAGAACTGAAGTGAATTCATTACTTTATAACTAAATTTTACATTATTTTGTATGAATTATATCTGTCGGTACACGCAGAAATAATGGTAGAATAAAAATAATACCAGCAAAATACGATAAATGTTTGCATTTTCTTAAAATTTAACAAAAATGAGAGAGGGTGCCAATAACTGGCGCAGTGCCAACCACTAGTGCTCTTACCCTATATGAAAAATGCTATCTATTGCTTAATTGTGGGAAAAAATGTGGCAAAAAATTTGAAGGGTGTCACTGCATGAACATGTAAGTCCCATTTTTTTGAAAACACGTTTTCTTGGCTTAAAAATTCTCCAAAATTATACCAGACATTGTGGTGAAAGGATATATCAAAATTCGAACCAGAAGTAGGTTTCTAAAACTCGTAATGCTATGCGCATTCGTCTTCAATGTATTCAGCGCTCGTACACGTGTTGCCGGTGTTATTTTCCATCTCGAAAGTGAAATTTGGAGTACAAAAATAACACTGCAGCGTGTTCTAAAATCCATATTTTAAGAAACGATTTAAAAATGTTAATTTTTCACTTTTTACCAAAAATATTGAATTTTTCAAAATTTTGTTTGAGATCTCTAGAGCTCCATCAAATCTCGAATGTATCTATTTTCCCATTTTTTTTATTCTGTTGAGAATTCGATGTTTGAGAAGGTTTTTTCTCTCCTGGAAATTTTTCTCGATGGACTTACATGCTTTTGCAGCGACACTCTTCATTTTATTTATATTTTATCTTTTTTTCTGAAAAAGTGATTTTATCAACTTTTACTGTGTTTTAAATTAA
The DNA here is from genome assembly GCA_932178445.1 of Andricus quercusramuli. Lineage (NCBI taxonomy): Eukaryota > Metazoa > Arthropoda > Insecta > Hymenoptera > Cynipidae > Andricus > Andricus quercusramuli. Next base: position 32,687 of record CAKNXH010063215.1, read on the forward strand.
TTTAAAATAAAATCACATTTACATACAGAAACTATTTTTCTTTCAGAGGTCGAAGATGTTGTAGATTCTATTGTATTTTTACTAAGCGAACGAAGTTCCATGATAAATGGAATTGCCTTGCCAGTCGATGGAGGATTTTTAGCTACATAGGCATTTTTCTATTTATTATAAATCCATGAAATGAGCCCACGAATTAAAATAATTATAAGCCCATTGTAGAAAATAAGGTGTGAGTTTTTAATAAAAGATATTTTCAAAAATTTTATATTTTGGTTCTAATATATATTGTTTTAATATTATGAACTTTAATACTTCAAGAAAAAAAATGTTAAATTTGTAATGCAATTGATGAACTGTTATGAAAGTATCGCAATCATGGAATTATGATGATAATAGGACTCGATAAATCTTCCGACACATCCCCACTATTCTGCTGTAAATTATGCTTTCACTGTAGAGCTGACACGTTAAAATTGCCAGCAACCCGACCAGTTCACAACGTTTCGAGAGCTTATCGAGAAAAATGAATATCACTTTTGAAGGAAAACGGATTCTTGTTACCGGAGCCGGACAAGGTAATAAACCGATAAAATATTTGTAAAATGAACTTTTGTAAGAGAATTCTATGAGATGGGAGCAAAATGGAAAAGGCCGAAAAGTTATAATGTGTAGAACTGTAGAAATAAATAAGTGTTTGTAAAGTTATCCTATAGATTATGGGAGGAATCGGTATTATATAACTTGCAAAGTCGATAAGGAAGTTTCCTTTTTGCATGCAAATAAAAATGTCTCATTAATAGTCTCTTAATAAATCAGGATGTAAGTACAACAATCTGCAATTAATTTTGATTTACAAACTACGCAGTACCAACCTATTTTGTTACTTGTTGAATGTTTTTTATTTTATTTTTTACTATGCATGTTGTGTTTCTATATTTTAATGTATTTTCAAGAAACAGTGATGAATTGCTTTAAATTAAAATTGATATCACATTAAATATAAAATTATCATGCGATTTTGAAAGTTCGATTTTAAACTTCTTTAAATTTCTACGATTCCAATTTAAAATATTGTCTGTTGGGGTGGTTATGGATCAACTTTTATTCTCTATGTGTAAATTTATGATTTTTTTTTGTAATAAGTCTTTCTGAACATTTTTTAAACAATATTCTTAGGATATACAGTAGATTTCTACTAAAGAATTTTTTTCGCCTTGATCCATAATTACACATCGCCATGCATAAGCGGTACTTCAAATTTGAAATTGTTCAATTTTGAAAGCTTTTGGGTTGCAAAGGTTCAATTTGGTACATTCTTCAATTTTAAGTTATTCAGTTCTGATTATTATATTTTGCATTTTTTAATTTGATTGTCTAATCACCAATCTAAAAACATGTAAATCATTATTGAGTTAAATATTTATTCCTAGCCTGCCAATGAGTCACTCTTTACTTTTGGTCACTTTTCTTCAAATTTTCCTTGTCTATTTCTACATTTTTCAACAGTATCAATATTAATCAATTTTAAACAAAAAAGTTAAAAAATGTATACAATACTAAATTGAAAACGATCTGAATGTAAATATCAAGATACAATCACTTGAAATTGAAGAATTTAATTTTTTAAGCGTTTGGAATATTTATATTTTTAAACACTTTTAAACTGAATGTTCAGAATTAAATAATGTCAAAGTCAAAGTTTTAAAAATAGGAGAATTTCCAATCAAGAGTAAACTTGAATAATACAGTTAACTTCCGCCTATTTTAAAGATCGCCTATTCGAAAGTTCCACTATTTTAAATCCCCTATAACCGCTTATTTTGAGTTGCGCAGTTCCGTCACCTCCCACCACGGTACCTGTACGGGCTGTACGGCCACGCCCACCTCAGTGGCTGACAAATTAAAAGAAGAGGCCTGATGAGCGGGAAGCCCTCGTTGGTTTGAATTGAATATTTTAGCATGACGGCATGGGAATGCAGACAACTTTTTCGAGAAAATATTCTAAACGGAAAAGTAAGTCATAAATGTACGAACAGTAATATTTCTCTAGTGTAAAATCTATTTTCTCAGTCGTGTTCCATTCTTTTGTAGGTTGACGACCTTTCAGTGTCACGAAATAAAATAAAGTATCCACAATTTGAGGTTAGTGTATCAGATCGATTTAACCAGAATCGAGTACTATAACCTCAAATTTCAGATAGTTGATTGTATTTCATAAAACTGAAAGGTCGTCAATTGTCAAAAGAATGGGACATGAATGAGAAAATATATTCTACACTCGCGCAATATTACTATTCAGACCGTTGTAACTTGCCTTTACGTTTAGAATATTTTCTCAAAAAACTCATATGCAGTTACAGTCCCATATGTGTTAACCTTCCTGACGACTGACATTTCTACCTATCCTAGTATTCTCCACTTTAAAAATATTAATATTCTGGCCTTTATAATTTACTTACTTTCATGTTTAAAATATTTTCTCCAAAAAGTTATCCACACTGCTATGTCAAGAAATACTACGATACTGGTGTTTTTCAGCCAAGAGGCGCAAACATCTATCGCCCCTTAAGCTGAGAAACTATATAATAGTAGTTTAAAAGTAATTCTTAGATTTGCAATTAATGTGAGGCACTTAATTGAATCCCGTAATAAAAATATTCTAAAAATTCTTCTTGCCTCGTCGGCGTTTATTTGTGCTTGAGCCAAAAAAATTGGAAATTGAACAATGTTCAATTTATAAATATCCAATGTTTAATAACTGTGGATTTAAATATTTTAACAATTGTTTTTCATTGAATTTAAATCGTTTAATACCAAATTAATAGCGCCTGTAGTTGAAACCATTTTAGATTTCGTAAAAAAATGCGTTTTAAATTCAAAATTCTTTACTTGAGAATGCTCAAAGTTTAAACTTAGTCAATAACCTGAATTAAAAAAAAAAATTAATTGCAATTTTGAATCTTTACTATCTAAAAATCAAACTTCTTTAATTTTGATGGATTCGATTATGAAAAGTGTTACATTTGAAATGTTTTCCTTTTAAAAATTGTCTAATGTGGAGCTCGCCTCTAGCTCGTACAGCAAACTTCACTCACAAACTTCACTCTCAGCGCCTCAATTATGTTCCTTAAACTTATCAAATTTAAAACTTTTTCAAACAAATTACACAAAACCAGGAATTGAACAAATGGTAGATTCCGAATATCTCATTCTCAAATTACTAATTGCAAAATAAATAATTTTTTTTACATAATTTCGTGATTTTTATCTGCGTTCTGATAAAACTCTTATACTAAAAGTTCGCCAACGTTTACTGATTGCAAGTGTCTGAGACTCTGAAACTCGGACACTCACTTGTCTTCAATATATTATTTGTAAGACTACTCAAATAGGTTTTTTGAAGGTAATAAGACGATATGTATTTTACCGATTTGTCGAAACTCTTTTTTTACTAAGTTATGAGTGTTTGAATTTTAAAAATTGGAAATGCGGATTATTAAAAAAATGGTCCACATTTTTGGGAACGTTGTAATATTTCTTATTCAATTGATTGAAAAAAAGTTCAAAACTGAACGTTTTATCTGAAAACATTCAAAGTCAATTTATTTATTCAAAATTCCACCGTTTTGGTGGAATTCCACCATGGCCCACGCCATGGTGAGAAGAGAGGATTTTTGTTTGTTTGAAAAACAAGCATTTATATTTTTTTCCAAAACGACACAAGAAATTAAAAAAAAACAAATTTTTTCTGTTCGAGATTTTTGCGAAAATACGTATAAAATCCTGAAAGGTTTATTTTTTTCTCAGCAATACAATTTTATTTAAGTCAATTTTATGGTTTTCTATCAAGTTTGTAGTAATAAATGATGTTAGGTTTTTCGGTTTATTGGTTATTTATTTTCTTGTTATAAAAACGACATTCTGCCCACGTGAAGGCTCGTCAGGATATGGAATGTTATCAATGGATTTTGATTTTTAAATATATAAAAACTATTTATTGTTCTTTATAATTAACATTCAGATTTGATAAATACATTATCCTGATGAGGCCTTACGTTTAGTTGGTGAAACGTCGTTTTTATATAAAGAAAATAACTGAACAATAAATCGAAAAACCTAACATCATTTAATCCAATTTTATGTTGTGATGAAAAATCAAAAAGGACTTAATTCATCAGTTTAAACAACGTTTTGGTGGAAAAATAATGAAGTAAGTTACAAAAAATGGATAGAGTATCGATTACTTATTCATTGCTTTTTTATGATACTATAGAATTGTATTGTTGAAAAAAAATCGTGAAGGATCTTTTAAATATTTTCGCAAAATTCTCGAAAATAACGCGAAATAGAAAAATGTGTCAAGAGACATTTTTTTAGAACTTTAGAGAAACAATTTTATTCCTTACAGTTTTTTCATATCTTGTGTCGGCTTAGCAAAAAAAAGTGAATTTTCGTCTTTCAGACAAAAAAATATTCTCTCTTCTCACCAATGCGCGGGCACAGAGCAAAATATCATAAAATACACTATTGACATCAGGACGAATCTATAAAAAAAATCAAAAGAAAAAGAACTCTAGCTTCCTTCACGCCCATGCATTTTTTCGTGCAAGCTCTTGTGTTCCTATGGCTTATGTCTCTTCGGATTAGTGTCTCATGCACATATTCTAACCATTCTTTCGGCGGTCTACCTCTGGGCATTCTGCCATCTACTAGACCTTTATACACTTGCTTGGTCAGTCGTTCATCTTTCATTCTTTCAAGCTGTCCGAACCATCATTTCTTTCCCATTTGTCAACTAGTGTCTCTCCTGTAGTACATTCTTTGAGGATTGTCTCGTTTCATACTTTGTCCATCAGTGTTTTTCCGAATATTATGCGCAGAGGTTTCATGCCGATCGCGTTGATTTTATTCCTGTCCTTTTCTTGACCGGTCCATGTCTCGCTACCGTATAATACAGTGGTACGAAAATAGAGTTATGTATGGCCATTTTAGCTTTTTTTGATATGTTTTGATTTGTGAGGATGGACCTGCTCTACTGATAACTTGCTTACCCTTATTTATGCGCCTATCTAACTCCCCATCTATTTTTCCGTCCATTCTTTCAAATATAGATTATGACTTCGTACTCTTTCAGGACTTCCCAAAGTTTACTTCTATCTATACCTTGCCAAACGATTTTTTCTGTGATCTGTCTTAAGCTAAATATTTGATCCGTACATGATATTCCTGGCATAAATCCACTTTAGACTTCCCATATCTTTTTTTCTGTTATTTTCATTACTCTGCGAATACATATTTTTGAATATATTTTACTTACCTATATTATATTAAAAAATCACACTTTAAACAATAATTTGGACTATTTTAACTATTATAACTTAGTCCAAAAATGTTGTCAACAAATCGGTAAGATACGTGCCGTTTTAATCGAGTTGAAAAAGATCATATTTAAGGGGGAAATAATTCTGTGACTTCAGCACAGATTATCTGCCTGATTTCAAACGAATTCGGTCAACAGAATTAATTTACAACTTAATTGGCAAAATCCCACAAACATGCGCCACTATATAGTCAGGATCTTCCGAATAATAATATAACCTATGATTAATTGCGATAAATATATTTGTATAACGTATTGCTGGCATGAAGTTCATACTGTCTTCAAATTAACCCTCATCGTACGATCCTCAAAAAACTTCCGTAGCGTACACATGGGGTTAGGCACACCCCACTCAACTTTGATTGCATGTATCTATTGTTCTTATTCGTCGATTTTCTTGTTTTTTTTTTTTTTTATTGAAAGGAAATTTCATGAGGAAAACGATGAGTAATGCGAAATGACTGTATTTTGATGGATTTTATATGTTTTTGGTCAAATACTGAACACACTTTTACATTTTTGCCGTTGAAAAACATGTTTTTTTCAAAAACGAATATAAAACTGATAAAAAAATGCCCCTGCCTTAAGTTATATATTACTGGAAAGGTGAAGAGTTTAGAAATGTTACTCAAGTGCTGTTTTTCCGATTCCCTCCAAAAAGTATATTTTTTTGACCAACTGAACTTTCACGATTTCCGAAGTTCCTGAATATGATGAAAATGTACTAATTTTTTCATTGAATGGCATACAATTAGGTGTTAAATCAATTTTTTTTAGTAAATGGAGACGAATAAAGATCAGATTACACATAAAATCTATAATCTAACAAAAATGAAAATTAATTAAAAAATTGATCTTCGAATATGGAAAAGCAGGCATTGAAAGTTAAATTTATGACTCAATTTTTTTTACACATTCTAACTAACGAGTTGCTGCGCGCTAGCCTTGTCAATGGCAACATAAAAGCGAAGATTCGCGCCTTATATGAATTTTCATCAATGCCGGATTTTGCTACGTATCGTAGTATGGGGTTACGTACACCCCACGCGCAACTTTCGATACTTGCAGCTTGACGATAAAACGGCTAATGCACTGAGAAACCCTTGTTTGTATTTCTTGTTAAAAATTACACTAGATTTCACTATCTGAACTTTGCAATGAGAGGCAAAAAGCAAATTTTAATAATATTTACTAACCTCAATAGTAACTCGTAGCTACTTAAAGAATTATAAAATATATTGGAATAAAAGTTAAAACAATTGCATTTATTGTAAAAGACATTTGAAGTATTTATTAACCTCTGTAGTAAAACTGCAAGTCTGCACTATTTACTAATTTTGGTAGAAGAAAATAGTAAATTTGTTGGATTAATATCTGTAGAAGATAACAGTATTTACAAAGTGATGTAGTAAAATGATGCGCAGGGACCGTGCGCACCGAATTACTAACTGGTTAGCAAAATCTGCTACAGTGGGAATAGTAAAAAAAATAAATACGTGTTGCTAACTTTCACACAAGCCTACCTACACACATGTTCTACATTTAACGCATAATTCACATTTATTTAAAATAAGAATTGACAACATTAGAAATTACATATATGTATATATTCTTAAGAGATAGTATCTTATATTATAAAGCTGAAACAGAAAAATCGGGTTAGAAGAAAACGAAGGCTGGCGGGAATCGAACACGCGTCTCCGGGACAGCAGTCGGGCGATGATCCATCTACCTATAAGACATTGTGGGACTCAGAATGAAAACTTCCATATGACCTAAATGATAGAAAGTTTATTGGTTCTAATTCATTTAATCCTTAATTGATTAATATTCATGATATTTTTATAATTTTAAACAACAAAATTTTTAATGTAATTAAAATAAGTAAATTTTTTTTTAAATTATGTTTTTTTGCGGATTTTGCATTGAAACATAAATTAGATGTCATTTTCGCAACCTAAAAATATGATCGGCGATCGACAAACGTCAGATGCACTCGGCCGCGCTCGGTCCAAGGCTCGATACTTTCTGCTAAATCAGTTAGTAATATTTAGGACCAAATTTAATAATTGGTATTAACCTTTGTTACAAAAAGTAGGAAATGTCCATAATTCACATCGTATTCCTACAGACAATAGTAATTTCTTATACATATTTAGTATATTATGTTATTTAAAATACTTATTACTTTTATTTTTTTTGTACAATTTATTAATTTCTCTACTAATTTTTCCTACATCGGATTTTATTACAGAGAATAGTAAGGATTGCTATTACCAAATAGGGAATCTTCTTATAAAAATAGTATAACTTATTATTTATGTATTAAAATGTCAAAATTTAAGCATTTTGCCCCCATTTGCTATCCGTTTTAGTAATTTTTCTAACCTAAAGTTTCTCAGTGTGAAAGAAACCGACTGGGGATATTGTAGGGGGGCCCTCAGATATTTTTCCCATCCAGGTATCCCCTCCCTCCTGTGCTCCATTAAGGAATAACGCAACTTAAAAGAGGGTCGTGGGGTTAGCGTAACCCCATGTGTACGATGAGGGTTAAATTCTTGATACTGCGTGCGACAAGAAAGCGGCCTGGCGCCGCCAGGCTAGGCCTTCGAAAACAGAACCCTGACGGCGCCAGGACCCACCAGGTCTCGACAACACCACTGCCAAAATATCCTGCAATCTACTTTCCAAATGTATTGCAATTCTTACATTAAAAAATATTGAAATAATAAATACGATCCAATAATCTAAAATTTGCAGGGATTGGCAGAGACTTGGCCCTCCGACTCTCCGAATATAAAGGAACCGTGATAGCTTTGTCGAAGACACAAAAGTATTTAGATACCTTGAAGAAACAGGACCCGAGAATAGAAACCGTATGTGTGAACCTGAGAAACTGGGAAGAAACCAAAAAGGCGGTGGAGAGTGTTCTTCCAATTGACCTGCTGGTTAACAATGCAGGGGTTGCTGTTCTGAAACCTTTTTTGGAGTTGACCTCGGAGGACTACGATCTCATCTTCGACGTGAATGTCAAAGCAGTGATGAATATCTCTCAGGTCGTTGCCAGAGATCTGATAAAGAGAAAAGTAGGCGGGTGTATTGTCAACTTGTCCTCCCAGGCAGCCGAAGCAGCTCTCTGGGATCATTCTGTTTATTGTGCCTCCAAAGGTGCTGTTCAAATGTTCACCAGGTAAAAGGTCAATTAAATAATTTTAGAAATGTAGCAAACTTAGACATCTATTCTAAAATCATGACCATGCAAAATAATGCCATCGTATTCAAACGGGTGTAATTCAGCCAAGGGTGGATCCAGAAAATTTTTTGGAGGGGAGCGATTGTGAACTTTGTTCAACTAATATAATAAGGCGATAAATTCCACTTTATTGATACTCTTTCATTATAGTGTTCAGATTCATAAAAAAGCTGTCTTACATGGGGTAAATTTTTTGTTAAAAATTCAACTCCTTCATTAAAAGTTGAACTACTTTATTGAAAATTCATTTTTTTAGTTGAAGATTCCTCATTTTAGTTGATAATTCAACTGTTTGAAAGTTAAATTTTTTGTTGAAAATTTACATTTTTGGGTTGAAAATTCAACAATTTGGTAGATAATTTAACAATTTGGTCGCAAATTCAGTTTTTTTTGTTGAAAATTAACATTTTCGGGTTGAAAATTTGACTGTTTTGTGGAAAATTCATCGTTTTGGCTTAAAAATTGAACAAGTTGGTCGCAAATTCAACCATTTGGTAGAAAATTCGACTTTCTTTGTAAAAAATTCGGTTTTATAAATTGAAAATTGTTTTTCAATGAAAATGTATTTAATTCACTTTTGTTTAAAAAGCGATCTTCTTCAGACTAAAAATTCGACTATGTGGTGGAAAATTCGTCTTTTTGGGTAGAAAATTAATATTCCTGGTGGAAAATTCAACTATTTCGTTAAAATTTTGTGCATTTTCTTAAAAATTCGTCTTTTTTGGTGGAAAATAAATTTTTTTTTGTTAAAAATGCAACTATTTGGTTGAAAATTAATCTGTTGTGGTTTAGGTTTCAATTATTTTGCTGATTAAGATTTGTATTTTTGGTTAAATTATATTGTGTTTTATTTAAAATTAAAATCTTTTTTTTTTAAATATCAACTATTATATTTTTATTGAAAATTCATCTTTTAGGTTAACAATTCAACTCCTTCGTTAAAATTTGAACTTTTTTCTTTAGAATTAATTTTTTGGGTTGAACATGCATAATTTTAGTTGAAAATTCATCTCTTTGGTAGAAAGTTTACTACTTTTTTCAAGTTTCTTTTTTGGGAGTGAAAATTAATTTTTTGAACTGAAATTTAGCTATTTCGTTCAAAATGAACTTTTTTGTTGAAATTTCATATGTTCGGGTGGAAAAATCAACTTTTTTGTATAGAAAATTGGTGTTTTTGTCTTGAAATTTTAACAATTAGGTAGAAAATTCCACTATGGTGTAGAAAATTCAACTGTTTTGTAGAAAATTCGTTTTCTAAAATTTTGAATTAATTTTTTCAAGTGAAAATATAACTATTCGATTTTTGGTTGAAAATGGATTTTCCAGTTTAGAGATTTAACTATTTGGTTAAAAATTCAAAATTTTGGTTAAAAATGTATGTATTTTGGTGAATTTTTTTTGGGTTGTAAACTAATTTTTTAACTTAAAATACAACTATTTGACTGAAAATGAACTTTTTTTATGAAACTTCTCATTTTTAGGTTGAAAATTCAACTTTCTGGTACAGAAAATTCGTCTTTTTGTCTTGAAAATTCAATAGTTTGATGGAAAATTCAACTATTTTGTAGATGATTCGTTTTTTTATATTAAAAATTAATTTTTTTTCAATGAAAATTTAACTGTTCCATTTCTGATTAAAAGTTTATTTTTTTAGTTTAAAAAATCTGCCCGCTGCAAGGGCAAATGCTCATCGCGGGCTAAGCGTGCGGCTCGTTTCGCTCGCAAGTTTGAGCGCGCCTGGTGCGCGCGTCTGTCGGATTTCGCGCTACGCGCTCGACAATGGATAGCCTCGCGCTTCGCGCTCGGATATTTATTCTTTGCACTTGGAATGCTCGAATGAAACTTTATCAAAAACATCTCATGTAGATTCCAGTATTTGTATGTATCTTCATAATCTGAATTTTTACGTAATTAAGTGTGTATAATAGTTAAAAATGAAATTGCTTAAAGCTCTGTAGACTGAGGTACACATTCTCATCGTGACACAACTTTTGTCTATCAATTTTTTTTTCGTACGTTTTGTCGTCTTTTCTACAAATGTTTCATTTTTATTTTTAATGTTATTTTTCACGATTAAAACCAAAAATACGCGTCCTATCAAAAAATGATTTACAAAAAATTAGAAAATGTGTTTTAGGTGCACAATTTTTGTTCACTAATATTTTTCCGTAGCTTGTGTCGTTTTTTCAAACATTTAATCTTTTTTTTATTTTCAATGATATTTTGACGATTAAAACAAAAACTACGCGTCCTATAAAAAATTGATTAATAATAAATGCGTATCTCTTTCTTGTGTGAACAACTGTTCTCTATTTATTTTTTGCGCAGTTTGTGTCGTTTATCCAAAATTATAATTTTTTATATTTAATATAGTTTTTCACGAATAAAACAAAAACTACACATCCTATCAAAAAGTGATTAAAAACAAAATTGTAGATCTTCTTTAGGAGCACAATTTTTGTCTATTCATCTTTTTTTCTGGGAGTCTCAAAACATGGAGATCCATTGAAAAACTGTGTTGTCAAATTTCAGACAATTCTAATACTTTCTCAATCGTAAATGATGAGAACGTAAAAATTAACTATTTAGTTAAAAATGTATGTAATTTGTTAACAATCTTTTTTATGGTAGAAAATTAATCTTCTTGGTTGAAAATTCCACTATTTGGTTAGAAATTTATGTATTTTGTTAAAAATTCCTCTTTTTGGTAATAAAATCATCTTAGTTCAAAATGCAACTATTTGGTGAAAGATTTATGTATTTTGTTGAGAATTCGTCTTTTTAGTAGAAAACTAATCTTCTTGGTGTAAAATTTATCTTTTTGGTTGAAAATTTAATGATTTGTTTGAAAATTCAACTGCTTTGTAAAAAGCTCATCTTTTTTAGTTCAACATTCTAAATGAAACTTTTTACAATCTAAATTCTAAATAGATCAATAAATTTCAAGGTTTCAGTTTAAACTGAAGACATTTCGAAATTGAAAGAAAAGCTGAAACCCTTGAAACTTTATTCATTTTCAATTTGAGTTAGATGAATTTGATTAATTTCAAATTAGAAAATTTCAAACTTTAAAAAACTAAAGTGATGAAAATTCAATTATTATTCGCAAACCCTTGAAGAGAAATTGAATAATTTCAAATTTTAGGCATATTGACATACGATTTTTTTTTGCAGAACAATGGCTCTTGAACTTGGATCTCATAATATTAGAGTGAACTCTGTAAATCCGACAGTTGTGATGACAGAAATGGGAAAACTTGGTTGGGATGATCCGAAAAAAGCTCATGGAATGATTAGTAAAATTCCTCTTGGTCGTTTTGCTGGTAAGAATGAGAATGATTATTCTATGTTATTGATTAAAATTCAAGTATAATCACATTTTAAATTATTTTATGCAAATTACTATAAACTAAAAATTCAATACCTATCAATCTTACATATTCCATTAAACGCATAAAAGTTCAGATACTACATTTAAATATTAACTATTTATGGCAATTTAGGGAGCGTTCACATATGATGTCACACTGTATTTCAAGCTTTTTTACCCCCCCCCCCCCCCCGTACCCCATGTCACACTCTGTCACGAATTGAGGAGACCCCCCCATAATATTACGTCACGTTCTGTCACCCCCCCCCCCCCTTTTCATAATTTTTTAAAAATAATTATAATAAACACTTTTCGGAACCTTCTCAAATATGGAAATCAATCGTTATATGAACATAATAGAAAATATGAACCTGATTATTAAAAAATTCTTATTCTTTTCAAAAAAAATAAAACATTTATGAGTAATGAATTGAAAAAAAACATTCCACAAAAATCGACGCTTGCGCCTTGTAGTTATAGTAATATACTAATATAGAATTATTTTATATATATATATATATTTTGTATTTTATATTAATAATCTTTTGTAGTTATATTCAATTTTTATCATCAGCTAGGAGATATATTAATTTAATATTATGCAATATGCGAATAAAAAATAGGAAACCATCCGTGACATCACGCACAGAATGAGTCACCCCCCCCCCCCCCCATGTCACGATTTGTCACGCTTGACAAGAACCCCCCCCCTAACCCTCAGTGCGTGACATCATATGTGAACGCTCCCTTAAGCAAAATTAGAAGTGATATAATAACAAATAGTATATTATTATTAGTATTTTTAAAGAAAGGGAAATATACCTACATAGTCATTCAAATCATTCTTCTGATTATGTTTTTCATACTTATTAAGTGATTGAGTAACATATATGTTTTTTTTTAAGTCCGCAGAATCGATAAACCTTCACCTTCACTCATATCTTGTTTTTTTTCAAGTTGATTCAATCTGTGGTTGCTTTGCAAATGCGAGAAATAAACTGCATATGTAATATATATCTGTATAAAGAATGGATTCTGTATTTTTATATTCTGATGATATTTTTGACAAAATAATAACTATTGATAATGGTTGAAAATTCCACACCTTTTAAATTGCGTTACTTTCAATTAACTAAAGTTTTAATTTGATTGAAGTAATTTAATTATTCTTTAATTCAAATGATAAGAGCTATAAAGCAAAATAAATCATTCTTAGCAAAATATCGGGTTATCAGCTTGTTTTGATAGTCTCGTTTTAACCACAATATTTAAAAAAAGTATGAATTTTTCCCGTAACAAAAATACAGTTAGACATTCTTGTGCCATAAAATAGTTAAATGAATGTTACTTAAGATCGGAACTAATTCATAAAGAGCAAGGTCTGGCAAATTTATTTTATGAAGAAAAATGAATTTCTGGAAAGCTTTCGCACTTAACTCAATTACAGACTTTCGCATCCTATTTTAGGGAATAAATGATTTTTTCACCGCAAAGTTTTAGAATGAAAACGCGGTATGCCATCATGTAGTGTTGATGCCTGGGATGAAGGCTTGTATGTTTGCAGGCAAAAATATGTTTTCATAAGGAATTGCGCAATGTTCAAAGTTGGCGAAATCATGCCCGGTAAGAAGAGAAAAATTCAAAAAAATTCAAAATATGAATTCTTATTAATGCGTGAATTTTTCTTCATCGAAAGTGCCACCGAGTAGAAAAAAAAAAGTAAAACCTATTCCTTTTAATCGATTTGGAAAAATTTAATGGAAATGTATTGGGAGGAATTAAAAAATGGAGGAATGGAAAAGAAAGAATAGAAAGAAAGAGAATAATGTCACTTAAAAGACGCAAAAGCTAGTCTTTTTAATCCACTCCGAAAAATGTAATGGAAGCCACGGTGTGCCTCGACCAAAAGGGCTTGCATATGCCGGTTTTTTTCTGAATATTCTTCTGGGATGCCCCGATCATTTTGAGCCCAAAACTAAAAAAATCGCTTAAACGTGGAATTTCATTGGCTCAAACCATTCATTTTGGCATCCAAAAAAGGGCTACAGGTGCTGAACATCTCACGAGAACTGAAACCCTTCAATATTGTTGAAAAATGGTGAAAAAAGTGGGAAAAAATAAGTTTTTTGAGAATTGCCTTATTCCAGTTCATCCTATGTCCCAAAGACCTTAACAAGAATGAAAGTTCTTTCAATTTTCTGCAAAATCAAAAAAAAAATCGAATGTTCTATCTCCAAAAATTTGGGAGTTATGGTCTTAAGAAGTCGATTTTCAGCGATTAATTTGAATGCAAAAAAATATGTATATAGTTTTGGGGAAATAACTTATTCCCTATGCATATCTTGTAAAAATGACAACATAATTAATTAAAGAAGACTTAATTTTGAGTAGATCTGAAAAAAACCATTGCTCTAGCTCTAATAGAACCAAAATTATGGCCTTTTGAATATTACCCTTTTTTTATGAAATTTTGTTTAACATCAATTTTATGAATACAATTTCTCGTTTTTCAAAAGAACTCATTTCCTCAGCGTTTTAGGTGAAAGTTGACACTGATTTATTGAAAAAAGACTTAATTTTGAGTAGATCCAAAAAGAAAACAATGCTCTGGCTGTAATAGAACCAAAATTATGGCCTTCTGAATATGGCCCTTTTTTTATGAACGTAGGTTAAGGAGGGCCTGATTTTGAGCAAATCTAAAAAAAAAAAAAATGCTCTAGCTCTAATCGCATCGAAATTATGGCCTTCTGAATATGATCCTTTTATAATGAAATTATGTTAATTATCATTTTTTTAAGAAATTGAATACGAAATCAAAATCTTATCAGTTCGTGAAAAGAAATATCTCATTTTTAAGCAGGAATAAGTTCCTGAGCATTGAAGATGATGAAGTCTGTTCAATCATTTTAAGTTCACAATCATGTTTTCATAATATCGTTAATAAAAGTTTTCAGTTCATAATTAAATTATTTAAGTCTTTATTTAATTCAAGCAAAAGATACACAATATGATAAAAACATTTTTCCATGTCTCATCCTCAGAAACGGAAAATTAAAAAAAAAATCAACAAAATTCCATAAAAAGCGTTATTCTTAGGAGGCCATAATTTCGATGCGATTAGAGCTGGAGTATTATTTTTTTTAGATTTGAAAAAAATCAGGTCCTCCTTAACCTATCTGGTGGCAACTTTCTCCTGAGTTGCTCGGGAAATGAGTTCTTTTAAAGAACGATACATTTTATTTAAAAAATTGATACTGAATAAAATTTCATAAAAAGAGCCATATTCAGAAGGCCATAATTTTGTTCTATTACAGCCAGAGCATTGTTTTCTTTTCACATCTACTCAAAATTAAGTCTTTTTTCAATAAATCAGTGTCAACTTTCACCTAAAATGCTGAGGAAATGAGTTCTTTTGAAAAACAATAAATTTTATTCATAAAATTGATGTTAAACAAGATTTCATAAAAAAAGGGTCAACTTCAAAAGGCCATAATTTTGGTTCTATTAGAGCTAGAGCAATGGTTTTTTTAGATCTACTCAAAATTAAGTCTTCTTCAATTAATTATGTTGTCATTTTTACAAGATATGCATAGGGAATAAGTTATTTCCCCAAAAATATATACATATTTTTTTTTCATTCAAATTAATCGCTGAAAATCGACTTCTTAAGACCATAACTCCCAAGTTTTTGGAGATAGAACATTCGACTTTTTTTTGATTTTGCAGAAAATTGAAAGAAGTTTCATTCTTGTTAAGGTCTTTGGGACATAGGATGAACTGGAATAAGGCAATTCTCAAAAAACTGATTTTTTCCCACTTTTTTCACCATTTTTCAACAATATTGAAGGGTTTCAGTTCTCGTAAGATGTTCAGCACCTGTAGCCCTTTTTTGGATGCCAAACTGAATGGTTTGAGCGAATGAAATTCCACGTTTAACTTATTTTCTTTAAAATATGTTAATTAACCTCTTCAAAAAAATCAAAAAAAGAGTTTTCTCAAAAAGGGCTCAAGCGACTTTTTTGGTTTTGGGTTCAAAATGATCGTGGGGCATCCCAGAAGTATATTCAGAAAAAAAGCGGCATATGCAAGCCCTTTTGGGTTGAAGTCAGTCGAGGCACACCGTGAAGCGTATTGGAAGGAATTAAAAAGTGGAGAAATATCGAAGAAAGAATAGAAAGGAATAGAATAATGTCACTTTTAAGGCGCAACTATGTATTGAAATAAATGCATTTTTTAAATACATGATTGCATGATTGTATTTGGGTAAATTATATGAACAGTTTTTTATTAATCTATCGAACAGAAACATATTTTGACTGATTTCATATGAAATCTGTCTTGGAACACGCACTAATGCTGTGCAAATTTGCATGGATTGCACAGCTACAAAAAAAAAGTATACGGAGTCAAAAAACGATATATAACATTGTAGTAATATTGATCCAGCATGGTCGAAATCCAATTGTTTTTTAATTTTCTGCTTACCATTTTTTTGTTTGACTTTAAAGGGTCTAGCTAGCCGGATAAGATAGTCAAATCTGCCTTATTGTAGTTGGGAACCTCTATAAATAAATACAACCTCATATTCGGCATGTATAGAAATCCCTTTTCCTAGATTTTCAGACCCCTAGATCCCCATGGGGCAAGATGGGACACCTTTGAGTGCTGGCGAGTTTTTTTGCAATATCTCGGCCAATTTTTGAGCTGGGGAAAAAAAACAAATTGTAGGGGTTTTCAAGCCCTATAAACCTATAAAACCGAAAAAAAAATTGGCGCGAAATTCAAATTTTTACAGCCGTTTGAAAACTTAAAAAATTGTTATATCGAAAACAAAGACCGATTCCTCGCTAAAAAAAAATATGTTATGTATTTTTCACTAAAAAATTCCTGTGATTTTTTCAGATTTTTAAAAGTGGTGGAACGACCTCAAAAAAAATAATGCCGAATATGAGGTTGTATTTAGTTATAGAGGTTCCCTACAAGGTAGATTTGACTATCTTATCCGGCTAGACCCTTTTTGGTTTAGGTTAAATTTTTGCAACTTGACTGCTAAGCATCTGAAATCGTTTTTAGGGTTTAGGAGAGGAGAGGAGAATGATCTTTAGTGGCCAACTTGCAAAAATTTAACCTAAACCATAAATTTAAAGACAAATACAGAATAAAATAAAAACTAGAAAACGGTATAGATAAGGGATGAAAAGTTAAGACAATATAAAATATTATTATTAAAATCACTCCACCGTTATGGTAGACAAACAAAATTGAAATTTCCAAACTTATATTCCACAAAAACGAATAGCAAATATGCAAGTGCAGATATTTTGTGGACGCACATTAGAAGGAATTAAAATAATCGAAAATGAAGTATTTCAGAATGGAATTAAAAATAACCATGACAAAAAAAATGAAAATTTCCGAACTTATGTTGCACACGGAGGAATAGAAACCATGTAAGGGCACACATTTTGTGGACGGATTAGAAAGAATTAAATTAATCGAAAATACAGCATGTAAGTATGGCGCATTAGGAGGAATTACAAAATGGAAAATATGTTTGCCTGCATGGAACATAACACAAGTGGCAATCGTTCAGAAAATAGAAAAGAATTGGTTTCGGAGATGAACCTATTCTTTCGTTGGGCACTTATCCCGATGGAAAATTAGCACATTCAAAAAAATTAAATAATGCTCACTCTTTCGTTTATATCTGAAAATATCAATTTTTCTCTATTCTTCTCTTCTTACCGGGTGTTTTTGGGATTGGGGGATGCTGCTTCCGCCTGGTAGACGCTGGCGCTGAAATTGATGAAATGCTGCTTACATTACATCGAAGAATTATGCCAGCAATTGTACAATTTGTGAAAATATAAAAAAGTACAATTTACCTTTTAAGCATAAGACGGAACAGCTTCCCCCACTCCGCCACCATACACAGCGACCGACCTTGGTCGTAAATAAACCGCTATTCTAAACAGCATTTTCGCAACTGATTTTTCTGACAATTATATTACAATTAGTATCAGTATCCAGTTATTACTATTTACCAATTTTGACTGTGTATATTGAAAATTACTACTGCAATAATTCTTATAACAAAATTACCCCCCCCCCCCCAATTAACGCACAGAAAATATTTTGATTTTAAAATCATGCGCACATTGTAAGATTCGAGTGACTGTAATCGCGATTGTTTAGGATGAAAATTACAGAAGTTATTCCATTTGTTTACGAGACAAAAACGCACTATTCTTTTGCAGTCATTTTTAACGCAATTATTATTATTATTATTATACCATTAAGCCATTTCCCTTTCGGGGTAGGCGTGACTTGCTCGGTTGGAAAGTAGTGAAATAGGTATATAGGTATGAGGTAGATCGGTATATGGGTACAGGGTAGATGGGTATATAGGTGTTAGGTATATATGATTTAGATTGATCTGGAGTTCTCGTGTTATTTATATAAATGACACGTTCACTCCGCAACATCAATTAGCTGCTAAGCGTACATGACACTATAACTCTCTAGGATTGAAATTTGTCCACTTTTATGGCTCTGCGACCGCTTCAAAAAAAGTTAGCCCCACCGAAACAACGGTACCTTTTTTTATAAAGAAATAGCTTTTCTCAACAATTATGTATTATTTTGAGCTCACATTTTACACATACTCTCAGCTTGGCAAAACACACATTTCCAGGGACTTTAACAGATGTGCATACACTTTTTTCAAGAATTACTAGATTTTGCAAAACGGCGATTTTTGCCGGTTTTTATTATTTTGTGAGGGAAAAATGAAGCAATTTCAATGTGCGACCTACCAAATTAAAGATCTTTTCAAGACCTTCAATTCATAATTAAACTTTTTTTTCGCAAATCAATACCTTGATCGCAATCTCCCAAAAAAATGATTTCGCCAACTTTGAACATGGCGCAATTCCTTATGAAAACATATTTTTGCCTGCAAACATACAAACCTTCATCCCAGACATCAACAATACATGTCATACCTCGTTTTCATTATAAAATTTTGTGGTGAAAAGGCACCTTTTTGATCTTCGTTCCCTGGACAATCCTTGTCTGTTTAATGTATAGTGTTGCACAATTGACATTGAAAGGGCAAGAACAAGTTCTTGTCTCTGCTTCAAACGATTTTTAAAATATCGATTAATCGTCTTAATCAATAGATTTTGTATTTTTTTAAACAACTTTGACTAACAAATTGGAATTTATAATTTATAAATTTATAAATTTCGATTTTTGTCTCCCAGGTGTTAGAAGTTACTCAGTTAGTTATATTTTTAACTAAATATCCTTCAAAAATATCCAAAGAGAAAAAAATATTTCCAGATTTCACCTTTTTCTATCCTTTTACAGAAGTTGAAGAAGTAGTGGATGCTGTAGTGTTTATGCTAAGTGATCGCAGTTCAATGATCAGCGGAGCTGCCTTGCCAGTCGATGGAGGATTCCTCGCCACGTGAACAAAGTTAAATTTCTTATATATATATTTTAACTTTCTTACCTTACAACTTCTTATGTAAAATCAAAATTTGTAAGTTCTACGAAAAATGAAAAAAAAAGTACATCAATTATGAAATAAATGCAGGGATCGCAAATAAGTAAAAACAGCAGTTTTATTTGTCTCGTTTAATTTCAAAAATTCTTCGTTCTCTTTTTTTTTAACTAGGCTTTGGGGAAACGGGCGTGAGGCGCGGTACTGAAATCGGCGACAATGATTACAATGCTTGGAAAAAAAGAAAATGAGTGCTCGCAATATGAGTAGAAAAAAGTAAGAACATAATCAGTACCGCGCTTGTCGCGACGATTCCGTTTTTCATTAATTCTTTAAATGGATTGTTCGTTCCGAAGCATTCCTTACTACCATGAACGGAAGAGAAAGAAATCGAAGGAATGAATGGCTCACACGACGAATTGATATATTTGAAAAATGAGAGAAAAACAGTCGTGGAACTGAACCTTCCTTCGATTGATATAAAGAAAAATTATTTTCAATCGATGAGACCGACATCCTTAACAAGAACGCATCAATCACTTCTTATGATACATTTTTCTACTTTTCTTCCTCCTTCGCTCCTTTTACCAATTCCCCCCTCCCCTATTATATTTTTTACGTCTTACATGTGATTAGAATAATTGTATATACATATACAAACCGCTCAATTCGATACAGCTGTTATACATTTAAACACGTATCGCCACTATCTCTAACTGCAGATTAATCGACACCACCCTTTTTTCATACACTCCTTTGCCTTCCTAATTCTATTTTTTTCCTCAGCTTTTTCCACAAGAACGCCTAGGCACGCATTTTTATTTTTCCTCCAAATTATCGCCCCTAGGCCAACAATCATTCGCAATACGCTCGTACAAAGGACTAATAAATATTATATTAATCATTAGGCATTTCTGTTGGAAACTTTATTTTACAATGTAGGAATCACTTTTTCCAACTCTGTTTGATTCCTCAAGGCCCTTCCTTGCCAAGCCCTAGTTTTTAGTTTTTAAACCAGTTTAGGTGTCAATGTTTTTTTGATTAGTTAGTTAATCAATGTAATTGGAAAAGGAGAATGTGCGTGATATGCAGCGATTCTACAATTATGTATTAACGTTGTACCATAGAAAATATCAGAAATTTCTATTAAACTTTTGATTTCAAATCGAAAATCAAAAATAGATGGAGAGGTAAAATCAAATGCTTATTCATACTATATCCTAATTTACTGAATTTTTTATGGAGTGCGGCGAATTTCAGTTCTCAAAAATCCAGCATTAGACAAACTTTTAGAAAATTCCTACGGCCCTGACATGTAAAAATATCAAATTTCCAGCGTATTCCTATCCATTCGCAAATATTAAAAAATGGACCTTTGTGTGTATTAAAAATCTACTCGGATATCAAAATTGTGAGCGCAGTCGCAAAAAATCCTCACTTCTGATATGCAGAAACCAAGAATTCTCGGTACGGAAGGGCCTTGACCAAAAAGTCAAGGTAGAATCAATTTTACATTTTACAACCATATGAATAGCTCAGGAAGCAATTTTATGCTTACAAATATGTGTCACGTACATTTAGTTTGTACGCGCTTTCGTCCTATATAAAAAAATGTCAAAATGCTAATCTCGTCACAAATACCATTTACGGCAAAGTACATTCACTTAATATGTAACGTGTTTAGAGGAAGTAATGCTTTGATGAAAAATCGAAAAAATCTCTGGGAAGATGTCGTGCTATGTGAATTATTGTAATTACTTATTTTTAAATAAATTTTTGAAGGCTGCAAGTGCCGTCACAAAAATATGAAAACACGACCTTTGATTCAATTATTGTCGATGGACTATGGAACAGAAAATTTCTGAGTTTTACTTTTAAGTAATGTTCACTTCAAAAATTTAAACTTTATTATAAATCTTATAACACACGAATTCACAAAAATTCAGAATAATTCACATCGGTGATTACGAGCGTTTCGGATTAAAAAGTCTTCCCAGTCAATGAATAGTAAGGCTAAAAACACGTGTGTCTTGAAAAACGCTTTGGTCAAGTGGAGAACGTTTTTCGAAATTGCCACTTGCGAGGATTTACCTCATTTTTAGTACCAATCATCCGAGAAATTTTCCTTTCATCTCCATTCTTCGTTTCTAAAAATCCACTATTCTTCTGGCAAAAGCAGAATAAATCTGATTAAGCAAAGCTATCGAAATCAGAGAAACGACGCTTTCAATGACTTTCTTCGATCAGTAGCAATCCGTTTCTACAAACTTCAATCTGACTTTGCATAAAGAATAATTTTCTATGGTGAAAAGAACTCATTTTCAATCTGGCGATGGCAGTGTTTTTAAGATTCAGATTTGAGCTAATTTTTTCAATTAAAAAAAAAAAAAACTAGAAGAAGTCGACAATAGATCGGAAAGCGTTGGACGTACGATGAAAAAAAACTCTAGTTCGTCAAAAGCGCTTTTCGATTTCTTCTCTGGCTTCCTTGAATCGATGAAAGAATGCAAAAGGATTTTTTCTCGTAACAATTGGAAAATTTTGAACATACATACAACGTAGTAATAGTAATAGCAATAGTTTAATAGTATTAATAGTAGTAGCGATAGTGTAATAGTACCTATGAACAAAAATACATAGAAAACACGTGTCAGTATAATATATATTTATATATAACTTTTTATCACGTTTTTCATTTTTTATATGCAATGCGTCGATATTATTATACAAGGGGATCGTCGGCTGGAGGGGAAGGACGGAGGGTCAGGAATTTTTATAAAGGACCTGGGATGCGATCAATAGAATCGATCAGCGCCCTTCGATACGTGTTTTAAGTTTCCCTTTCACAAAATTAACATTTTTTGTCTCCCAAAATAAATTTTTTCTCAATACAAATTCCTTCACAAGCTGTTTACAATAAAATGAATATGTTTAGAAACATTTTCTGCATTCGAGTACAAAAATTGTACAAAAGTTATTATAATATAAAACTGGCAAGAATTTACGATTGAGTTAATTATATATGAAATAGAAAAAATTTGTATTGAACAAAAAACAGGAAAATTATTGTACAGCACATTCCCCGTATAAATATCACAAAGGCTAAGGTGCAGTGAAATTAAATTACAGGGTGGCCACACAAAAATCAGAAAAGTATTACCTCCATTACCCGGTTTCAAACATTTTTTCTAGTTTTTAATTTGACATTGTTAAGATTTTATTGTTTGAATTTTAAATTGCTGAATTTGTGACAAATTCAACTACGAAAATTTCAATTAATAATGCTTTCGATTTGGAATAAATCTGTAATTAATATTCCAAACTTAAGAGCTTTCAAAATTGAACAAACTGAAACCAGAAATGCTTAAAACTATACAATTTGAAATCTGAATCGTAACAATTTTAATGAAAACTCATTCTTTCTCAGAATTGTTCTCTATATAATTTCAAGGTCAAAAATAAAAGTATTATTTGCCGGTACTGTCCGGGTCTCGAAGAAATTCCCGGTCCAGTCGCCACCCTGAATAAAATCTAGATAAACGTATTGTGCAGAAAGATTTCTCTTTTAGACACGAACCTAGATTAAAAATTAAAATTCGTAATTTTCGTTTCCCAGAAGGTCCATAATACAAAAGAATTATAAAAAAAATTCAAACTACTTAGATATAAGTGCGTTTTACGTCTTACAAATGTTTCACAACACCTGAAATGTTCCATCAACTTCAGACCGAGACAAAAGTCAATAATATATACGAATTTAATTCCAAATGAGAAAAAAATCGTTTCTATTATACAAAACTTAACACTGACAATTTTGAAAATGATCTCTCAACAGAGGTTCGTCCGCGAAGGGCGCCATATCCTGGGGTGAGATTTGTGATATTTGTAAAACAAGCAATAACAAGAGGGCACGACCTCATATCATATTTTGTCCTCCACTCACTCTGGTGCTAAGATCCTAAATGTACAAACGCCCGGCGGATCGACAAGTTTTTCCCGCTAATAAATAAAGGGAAGGGGGAAAATCGATAGCTTCGAGATCGAAAACTTGGTTCATCAATCATCAGTTCTCCGCGCGTCCTCACCTCGACATTATTATTTCGCCCTACACGTCCATGGAGAAAAAAGACACGATATTACACACGAAGAGAATAGCTAAGACGATTTTCGATCACACGATCACACGCTGGACAACGACATCACGTAGAACACGAATATATTCACAGATTCTCAGTTCATGCTCATGTTTCTTTATCTTTTTCTCTTTTCAGACGTTTCACACAGTTTCTCATTATCACCTACAAGTATCTACAAGTACCGTCATGATTTATAAGGTCAACTATTCTTGTTATGGAACCAATCAAAATTTCTAAACTTATAAATTTCTGAATTTCTACTTTTAATTATTTTCAATTTCGAAGACTTTCTCTTGCTTGGCATTATCTATTCCTCAGGTTTACAGACTTTTGAATTAGACTTTTTTTTAGATATAAATAAATCAGATATTGGTAAAATAATGAATAAATAAATAAGCTTTTTCATCTTCCTAATCGAAAATGAAAGACTTCCGGATTGTATTAATTTTCCAATCAGCATCTATTTAACTTAAATTTTAATTTTCGAATGCCAATTTGAGTTTTAATCATTTTTAGATTAAAAGGGTACAGTATTTGTAATTTAGTTCATTATTTAAAATTGAAGGGGTTTTCTTATTTTAATTCTCTTCAGGAAAATAGATATTTCATATTTTTATAGTTTTCAAATTCGAAAACTTTATATTTTTAATTATTACGTACTTTACATCACAAGTTTTGCTTCACATTTCTATCAAATTTGAATTTTGTATCATTTCACATTAGATTTTAAGTAAAAGTTTTTTCTCGTAACTGGATTGTCCAACTTAAAATTAGCATTTTGTCCCAAATTGACATTTATATCAATTTTTCAAGTTCTATGTTTTTTGTTATTTTGATTTACAGTGCAACCACTCAGTAAGAACGTGCTCGGGATTGTAGGGGAATACAATTCCCGAAAAAAAGTCCGAAATCGCCACGAAAAATTCTCGGCTCAACCTCCGAATAGGACCGCTTGCACTCGATGAATTTCACGTGCAAAATGTGGCGTCCTAACATAGATTGCATAGTTCTAATCCAGTTTTTTAATGTTGAATTCGTGTAACTAAGTATTATTTTAAATATATTAATCTAGATAAGTGCAATATTTATTGTACGAGTGAAGTAAAATGCTTATTTGAGAAAAAATACTCAATTTGTAATTTGCAAGAGGTACTTAGCAGTATTTGTTAAAATATTATGTGATACTATTTTTTTAGTACTGAATTAAAAAATATTATTTTTTAACAAGGATTGCTGAATATGTTACTTTGTGTTACCTTTTTTGACATAATTAAACCTTTTTATTAATATATTTGTATAAAAATGTATTAATATTAATAAGTATCAACAATACAATCAATTGAAATTTTCATGACAATACTATTATTCAAAGCATAAATTAAGATCAAAACAAAATTTCCACGTGCGGTCTTATTCAGGGGTTCGCCCCCGATTCTATGATGCACGAAGTAGTGGGGGCAACTTTCGAACAAAGATTAGGAGAAGCGGTCTTATTCGTAGAGGGCTTATTCAGAGGTCGCACTGTATTTTTAAATATAAATAAATCATCCTTTTTCCTTATCTTTTTATTCTTAAATCGAAGGGTTTCAAATTGAAATGGAATAAAATTCAAAGCTTGAGTATTTTTGATTTAATTCCCTTTCTTTGTACATAAAAGATGTTGAATGTTTTGAAGTTGTTCATTTTTTTACATAATCTGCGTAAATTTATAATTCGAAAGGGTCCCAGTTCGATTCCTTTTATACATAATTGAAAATAAAAATTCTTTCAATTTTCGATATGAATATCTAAATTTAACAGCTTTAAAATTCAAAATTCTTGGAATTTGAAAAAATCAACGTTTGCAAGTTCCAAAAACATGACAGCTATCAAATTGTACAGCGAAGAAATTGTTTTTCAAAAATTGGAAATATTTTTAATTGAATAAAGTAATGCACCAGTAGCCGTCCACAGCCCTTTCTCTGATCAGTAGTCCCTCCAAATATTTGACATCTGAAGAATAAACTATTTGTTCAAACGTTTCTTTTTATTTCTAATTTGATTATTTGGAATTTAGACCGTCATGATTATTTTTCATAATAAAACTCTATGAACTATATTCGTGCGACAAAAGAAGTTTGACTACCGAGTGGTGAACCGATACTGGTGTCAATATCCTATTTTGAAACTTCAAGTTTTCTATGAATTTTACAACTATTCAAATTTGTGTTCTTTTAAATGTTGAAAACATTGCAACTAACTTATTTTTCAAGATCTACATCCTTTAAATTATGTAAAAATTTAAATACTGTAAGTTTTCCGTTTCGACTTACATAATGATACACAAAAATGTATAATTATAGTCGGTAAATTTTGAAATATTTAGGTGGAAAAATAGTCTTTCAAAATAGGAATAGGAAAATTGAAAAATTACTAGCAGACCTAAAGCTTCACAAAATCCAAATTTTCCATGATAATGCTGTCAATTTAAGTCAATTAAAAAATTTAGTTAGCTTGGAAAAGTTTGAGCCAGCTTAATAAATAATATTAAAAACTTGAGAATAAGACGTTTCACCTCAATTTAAGTTTTTAAGCTGATTGCAGACTTTAAACTGGCTTGAGTATACTAGCTTGAAAAATCGGAAGCGCCTTAGAATCCATTTGAACATAGCACTCTAAACTTCATTCAACGCATACATTTCTTTTCGTTCTATGAAAAAGCGCAAAAAATCGCAATAAACTTTTATCCAAATCGAAGCTCGACAATTTTGGTGAAAAAAATGAACCTTATACAATCCGACACTACTGTATCTTTCGTCACAAGTTTTTATTTCACATTTTTAACTCACAAATGTTCAATTTCAGATACACAATACACATACAATCATTCTTTCGTCTCGCTGGCTGAATCACCGTATAAAAAAGAAGGGTAGAGTATGGACGCGAGTCGCGAGGAGAGGCTGGGATGCAAAACTCGAGAGTACATACAAGTATTACGTTATCCTACCTACCTACTTAGCTACCTATGTATAATAATATATTTATATATTTATATAGAACTCTCTTTTCCTCTCCATATCGCCATCCCTTATTCCTTCAGGTTTTTTTTCTTCGCTGGCGATTCTTCCTTTTGTTGTTGTTACAATCTATCAGGAAACCTGCGAAGTTCACTGGCTGAAAATCGACACATTTCATTCCTGTCAGGGGCTGCCTGGGCGGCGGAAATTTCTTGATTCACTTGTGTGGGACGCTTTCCCGCCTGGCCATCAGGGTGGGTGGGACCATTGCCGTCGCATTGGCGCTTCCAAAACAAAAGACACAAAGAGCGACATTAGCGCGCCACCGTGCCTGCTCAGTCATCACGGCTCGACTTTCGACTAAAAACCTGCTGCGAAAGAGCGTTTCCCTCTTTTTCGTCGTGTCACTGTCGGTTCTTAACGGCAGCACGCGATTTGAGATACTCAGCCGACGAAAGGACAGAATAACAGTACAGATCCAAGTCATTCAGATAAGAATCTTTGAGAAAATTCTCCAATTATTCTCTAAGATGGTTATGTATTATTTCATGTGATGTTTTTTTTTCAGGGAAAAGAGAAGTGAATTTTCAACCAGCAGAAGATATAAACAAAAATAATTGATTGTGTTCAGATAGGAAAAATGTTTGGTAACTTTGAGGTGACAAATGACAAAGTTCTATCCTAATGGCGAACTCGTGAAGCTTTAAAATCTTAAGTAAATTGCATTTGGAACACGAGCGCCTACATTGAGATAGAACTTTATCGTTTAAATACGTCACCTTTTATATCAAAGCTAATTATTTCATCGAAACACTTTTCTTCGATTCATGGTAATCACACTGAAAAGCATTCAAATTCAAACAGGGATCTTTCTTTAAATCCCACCAAATTCGAAAGCTTTACAAATTAGGAACTCTCAAATTCAAAGACATTCGAATTAAATTGAAATGCTTACAAGAATAAAAAAATGTGCTATTTTAGTTTAAAATCATCCAGATTTGGAACATTTCTAAACTCAAGCAACCTTTTCAGAAAAAAGCAAGAGCGTGCTTATTTAGAAATTAATTTTTATTACCCGAATTTAAGTTGGTAGCGCTAACAGTATTTGAGAGATATCATTTTAACTTTCTCCATTATATCGCGCAAAGAGCTAGATGATTGATATAATACTCAAAAGATCATTTACTTGCTTTCTCATTGATTACGTGCATTTTGCGCAACATACGTGAGAAAGGGAAAATTATATTTGTTAAATACTACATGTGCTACCGACTTAAATTCGGATAATAAAAATTAATTTCTGAATAGGCACGTTCTTGCCACTTTTTCTGAAGCGGCACCTTCTTTCTACTTTTCCCGAATAGGCGTGATACTACGTTAACGCGAAAATATGAATGGTCTAGGCACAATAAAGATAGATTAGCATTTCCCGATCCATTTTTTTTGTCCTACATAAATTTACCTAGAAAACAATATTAAAAACAAGTGACTTTTAAAAATGGAAAGAGACTATTGTACACATTTGCTCATAGTATTCGAATTTGGAAACTTCGAAAATATACAGACGCTGAATATCTGCACATTTCTTTGAAAATGTACAAACATTTCTAAAACTAAAAATTTGTACGGCTTTTTAGATTTGAAAAACATATTGGAGATTTTTCAGCATTTAAGCATATCCAAACTTTTTATTTTGAAGTATATAATTTGAATGCATTCAAATTTTGAAAACGTTCAAATTGGAAAGCATAACAAATTCAAAATATTGTAAGCTTTCAAATTAAGAATTGGAAGATATCGACGTTTTTTTAAACTCTAATTGGAAACTAACCTTATGAAATATCTAATTGGGAAGCATCTTTATTTGAACATTTCCTGGCTTGAAAGTTTCTCAATTTTAATTTGAAAGTGTCCTACTTTGGTGCTATATAGCCAAATTTGTAATGTGTTTTCAAATTTTTAAAACCACACATACTGGGAAGCCTTCAGATTGTATTTTTCAAATTTAAACACACACTTTTTTATGAGTCAATACACCAACAGGCTGAATATTCACTACTCTTGTCCCAAATCTAATATCCTTAAACAAAATTCTTGAAATATACCAAATCCTGGTATAAATGCAAGACTATCCTTAAAACTTCTAACATCTAGTGCAAGTCTATTGTACAAAAGTACTATCTTAATTTATCTATTTTTGTACATTTCAATAACCGTACTTCTTTTTAACAGTCTTAAGTATCGGTAACTGAATATTGATTGATTACTCTTATACTTCCACATAAAGCAAAACCCCACATTAAAAAAAAAGAAAAAATGTGCAATAGAAAATAAAGAGTAGCTTTTAGGTACACTACGGATTCCTTGGATTCAGTACAAAAAAAAAAATCGCCAGTGATCTCTTCAAAAATGAAATAATTTCCAAAGGGTGATTATTTCACCCTTGGTTAAAAATAAAACGTTAATGGCGAAATCATTCCGAACTCATGTGTTCATTTCATCGGCTCACATTGACATGTACAAGTTTTCTCGTGAGAATGTCGATCCTGAGAAAGAGGGAATGCTCGCAAAGCTCAATCTTTCAGTCCGCGTCCTTTACCGTGGCACAGGAACACGATTCTCGCTTCGAGCACCGCGACGAGAAAACATCGTCCCTCTTTTTTTCTTTTTTTTTCTCGTTTACCTACTTTTCGATCTAGCTTAGTTTCTTAGCTTTCGGCTTACCTGAAAATAACGTAAGAACACAAAAATGGAATTTTAGAATTATGATTTTATTCGCCAAATGGGCAGTGTGTAACAGTTATAAATAGTTTATCCACCTCTGAAAGCACGTGTACATCCACATGCAAATTGGAACTGCATTATTGATCCTCTCATAGACCAGGGCAAAGTTGTGAGCTAATGTTTTCCCCAGCAAAAATTAAGAATAACGGATATTGAGGTGTTTTTTTAAGAAGAGACAGTCACTATTAGAGATCACACATAATATAAAAACAAAAAAATCCAAAAGCAAAAAATATATTTGTGCATGAATGCTTGTACATGATTTCCAGTAATGAAAGCCTAATTAAAAACAATTATTCGCCTCAATATTGCTTGTCATTTTTTAGGCATAAATGAGTTAATTTTTATTATTTATCCTATAATTTCGCTTTTGCCAACACTTAGAGAACGGTTGCAATCCTCGTATAAAATGGATTTATTAAGACCAAAAAAAATCGTATAATATTAAAGAACTAGAGGATTTATTTTAACAACTTGGCTCCGGTCTCCTATACTCTTTTACACGAATTTTGACTCTGGTGAAAATAATATCCAAAGAATATTTCAAAAAGAGATGTGTTTTTTATAGAACTTTTAGAGAAATATTCCTTAAAGGAATAATGGGAGATATATAGTAATTTACAACAGTATTTTACTCAAATCACAGAAAAGGTACCACAAAAATTTCGTCCAACGGTTCAAGAGGATAAAAACAAGTACGGTGGTTCAACTAAAAGAAAAACACGAGTTCGATCAGCCGTAGCGTGAAAAAAAACCCCCCCGACTCATGACTGTCTACTTTCTGCTTCATCTGAATTATTCCTTTTTCTTTCAGAAAGTACTGATCCTATGACGGAGTCTTTTAAACCTTACTGTAAGAAATCAAATGTAAGGCGACAAATTTTTTAAGCATTGCAATTTAAAAACCTTCGACTTCAAAATACTGGGAAGGGGAAGGGGTACTTGGAAAAGGGACATGGGTTGTGTCCGGACGTATAGACACGACCAACACAAGAAACATTTGTGAAGGTAAAATGTTAGCATTTTCCAAAGCTTTATTTTTATTACGAAAATAACGAAATGAATTAAGTTAACCTGCTATTAATTTCATTATTTTCGCAATAAAAATAAAGTTTCAAGCAATTTTGACACTGTGGCTTCGCAGCACTTTTGCTAAACTTTAACTTTTTCAATTCAACTTATTATTTTGTCCCTCGATTTCGCTCGAATCCCTGCAAAATAATTTGTAGCAGAAAGAAGACAGATATTGAATTCTTGTTTATTAATGGTATTTTTGTTAGGCAGCTTTTAAACTGCTAATTCCATCCGACACGATGTCGTCAAGGTGAAACATTAAAAATTTGGCGCTAAATAAAGGACGAGTAGATCTTTTGAGTAATCAATAATGCTCTCCAATAATTTCCAATACCAATGAAAATACAACCAATTAGATGAAAAGTATTTAAAGAATGTGAACACCGATCAAGGACCTAGAAAAGTTATTTTGGAAAATAATTAGCTTGTTAAGTACAGTGACAATCTAGGCATATTATAAATTCTAAAAATAAGGAAATATTTTTAGATGGTCATTAGAATTTTAAAGTTCAGAAACCAAAGAATAAGTTAGCAATACGTTTAAACTGATCACAAAAATACACCAAGGTTTAGAGAGAAATCTCAGTTGCATTTCATTACGAAATTTGCAAATTATTTTTAAGTTTACAAATGTAGATTAAAATATATATTATTCTGCATTTTTTGCAAGTGAGATATCTCTTTCGATACTCATTTAGCTTACAATTGAAAAGAAGGATGACATTCTCCGTCCAGGCGGTTTGAATCGTCGGTTTTAGAACGAAAATACTAGTAAATTGACAGACATCCCAAAGTGAAGTAAATACATACAATACCCTGACACAAGCAAATTACAAAAACGAGCTTAACTAGAATCGTTGAATTCTACTTCCAAATTGTGTACTATTTATTATTATTATACTGCTAAATACCAGCGAGAAGTAACCATGCCACGGTATCACGACACCAGACTTAATTCTAAAGAAAACCTTTTAAAATGACGAAAGAATGCTTTACTGTAATTTTAAAAAATCAGAAAAACTTCAGTACAAAATTTTCAGCCAGTCTCCGTACCTTAAGTTAGATAGTATTTTTTTCAAATAGGAAGTCTATCAATTTTTTTATGAGACAAATTGAATTACTTCAAATTTGAAAGTTAATCAGCCTTTAAACTTGGAAGTTTAAAAACTTTAAGAAATGTTTTTAATTTTGGATTTTAAGTAATTAAACAAAAATAATTCAAAAACGACTCTATTTGTATACTTAG
This sequence comes from Andricus quercusramuli, assembly GCA_932178445.1. Taxonomy (NCBI): domain Eukaryota; kingdom Metazoa; phylum Arthropoda; class Insecta; order Hymenoptera; family Cynipidae; genus Andricus; species Andricus quercusramuli. Next base: position 64,433 of record CAKNXH010063215.1, read on the forward strand.
TAATTTTTAGATTGGACTTTAAAATGTTTCATCTTTTATATTTGATTTTTAGTAATAATGAAAACATTTTTATAACTATTACAAGCCTGCTAAGCATCAACAAGAATATTTAAAAATACTTCTAGGAATCAAAAATGTAAACTCAGATCTAAAATTTTCATTTACAAAAGTTCAACTTACCATTGATTATGTATTTTGTTCTACAAGTTTTAAAAATTACACTATCCATTTCTAATTAATTATGCAAAGCATTCTTTCGTAGTGACAAATAAAATTACATTGTCGCAATCATAAAAGTATCGATTATGACTTCGCCAATTACGCTACCACCATGAGAAGTGCAAACAGTCTTTCAAATAATTACTTAAAGACCCTGAAAACTACGATAGATGTGTCCAAGAGTACAGTATTAATAGTTAGCAACTCACTTGGATCTAGGAGGCTTTTCAGCGCCAGCTGCATTACTACAATGCAATCTCCTACTGAACCTTCGTTCTTGGCCACCAGCTCCCGCTGCTGAAAGATACCACCAGAAAACCCTTTTTAACAAATTTTTCTACAAAATTTTTATCTTTTTAAAACAAATTTTTCATTAAGTAAGTTGCAAAAAAGTAGATTTCTCATTAAAAAATCCAAAAACAATATCCACAGATGAAGAAGCAAGGATACAGATTTTTAAAATTCACCTTGAAATTGTGGCTCACGATTCAATTTCTCCTATTTTTGACCTCAAATTACTTTCAAGCCCAAAGTAAATGAATTGAAGTGAAATAGAGAAAGAAACAGAAATTAGGCGAAAAGACAAGCGTTTGAAAATAAAATACCTTATGCATCATACCCACCATCTTTGCCCCTCACCTCTAAAAATAAAGCAACTTTTCACCGTTAAAACAAAAAAACTGTCTTTGTCCACTGCGAAAATCAATTCAAGAAGATCCATTGCAATACTTCTTTAGACTTAATTTTACTATATACTTCTTAAATCAAAACAAAAACTCGATAATTATAATCAGCGAAATATTTTTAATGGACGTTGAGGAATTGTAAATACATGTAAATAAATAAACAAGCGCGAATTGAAGAACTTAGCATTACAATTCGCGTGACGAAGAATCGTCTCTCAAAGTAATTAGAAACCGTAACACGATCAGAAGCTCATTATGCTAATATAGTCTGTTAAGCACGACTCGATCGATGAGAAACAAACGTTAAGTTGTTATGATCTTGCAATAAAATTGAGTCACGATTTCACTCTTGCAATGAATAATTACAAACAAGTTTTGCTTTCAGAAAAACCACTTACAAGCTATTATTTGCTAGGAAGCAGATGAAGGCGAAAGAGGAATCAATTTTGGGAAGCATTCGTCTAGTTGACGCAAAATAAATATAAAATTAATAATAATAAAAAAATCAGAGTGGCCACTTAAGACTCAGGAAACAATCTCCGGGTTAACGGGTTTCAAACACTTTGTCCGGTAATTTCAATTTTTAAATTTAAGCCTTCATAACTGAAAAGTTTATAGTATCAAGTATTAGAAATTGAACAATTTCAAACTTCAAAGTTCAATATTGTACAAATTTAAAGCTTTTTGAATTAGACAATCTCCAAATGAGAAACATTAAAAATGATATAAGGTAAATGCACTGGTAATCGTCACTGCATTAGTTATCGTCAGACGGCCCAGTATTTTTCGTATAACAAGATTCGCTCTTGCCGCGTGTGATAAAAAATGTGATTTTAGGTAAGTTTAAATATCGTATTATCAAATTAGTATACTTTTCTCCTGTTAGTACTTGGTTACGTGCCTGACGATAACTAACGCATTTGTATAATTTAAATTTTAATCGTGAATAAAAAATGACTCCAATCAAATATCATGAGAAGTGACCAAAATTGAGTTTTTCTACATCTGCTTTAATCAGTTAAGCCCCTTGTTAAAATAAGAATTGTGTTTTAAATACAATTATAAGCATTTTTAATTTACAATTTGGCTTAAGGTGACGATTGATAGTGCATTTACCTTAATTCTAACGCAGAAGCAATCCAAATTGAACAATTTTATTTCGAGGTCTTCAAACAGAAAAAAATCCAACTGAACATTTTCAAATCGATTTTATTCAAAATTGAACAATTGTACATTTAGGCAATCAAAATTCGGCAGATTCAAAAAACTTACTGAAAGTTGATTCTTCAACACCATTAAGACTTTTAATTTGCAATTGTACAATTTTGAAGAATTTTTTTAATCTGGCAGTTTATAATGCTTCATTAAAAAATTTTACAACTTGAAGCGTTTTTAATTTGAAATTGACTAATTCTCGAAACTAATCTAAATCTCTGATATTGAATGTAGTGAATTTATAATAATTCGAATATAAACGGGATTTAATTGCTTAATTGCAAACTTTTTAACAAATAGAATTTGAACCAAAAAATATTGAATTTTTCAATTTAAATTTTATCTTTCAATCATCTGCTGGAATTAATTTAAACGATAGGGAAATTATACATCTACAATAACATTCGAATTCACATTTGTTCAATTTCAAGCAATTCTAATTACAAACTTTCCATTCTTTAAATTTTAAATCTAAAATGATTTAAAACTTTCAAATCAAAGTTCTTTTACTTCGAACGCTTTTTTTTATTATTCCATACTGAAGACTTCAATCTTAAAATTGTGCAACTATTAAGGCTTTCGATTAGAAATAATTTTGTAAAATCTTAAAAGGTTCTATTCAAAATCTTGAAAATTAAACTTTCAACCTTGAAACTTCATCCTTAAAGAAACTTCACCCTTGAAAAAAAAGATTCATCCTTAAAACTTTTCAACAATTACAGAATTTTCCAGAATTTAAATTACGAAAATTTGAACGGAATAACGTTAATTATACGGAATAACGTTAAATCTAGAAGGGTTCAATCTACATTAGCTAGATTTGAAATTATATAATTTATCAAGTTTGAACATTACGAATTAAAAATTTGTAACTATTACTATTAAGGCCTTGCTTTCAAAATCATACAATTTTGAGAAATGGAAATTTGAAACCAGTTTTGTATAGACTTTTATTTAAATGTGTTAATTTTAAATTTTTTCAAAAGTGAAAAAGTAACTGACTGGCAGGCTTAAATTAAACAATCATAACTGTAAATTTTTAAATGATAAATGTTCCGAATTGAAAAATTAAAAATAGAGATTTAAAAACTGAAGTTGTAGAATTTAGACACTGAAAAAGCAAATAAAATTTGTCTTAAATATCCAACAATTTAAAATTAGAAGAATTTCAAACTGTCAACTTTCCCGTTGGAGTAGTAGCCATTTTAAATAATTTCCAAAGAAACTCGTTCAATCTCACATTATTTAGTTTCTACGAATACCAAGAATTAAAAAAATGTCTGGTCAAAAAATATATTCATTGTCATTTTCCTGTTTTTTACCGGTTTCAAAAAAATCACCGTCACCCTGAGAATGTTGTCAAGAAAGAAATGTTCACCTTAAAGAAATATGGATAGAAATATTCAACCAAAACAAGAAAGCGGAAATAAGAATGAATTTGCGTCGACTAGTAACACTGATGGACGATCTTTCACGCTTGGCAGTTGAAATGGAAAAATTAATAAACTAAAAAAAGCAATTAATAAAAAAATAAAAGCTGGGCAGTAATACCAATACAACATGAAGTACCGACATGAGACACATAATGAAATAGGATTGAAAAATAGTTTTAAAAAAGTAATGAAGGCTCCCACATTGACGAAAGCTCTTCCAAGTAAATCAAAAAAATATATAGAACCGAGCCTTCGAGAATGATAGTGACCTACCGGTTTTTCCATTCAAGCCAAGTGTAGAAGAAATTTTGACAAGGATTCCAAATAATTGAGAGTGGTGTAAGAAAGAAATAAAAAAGGCCAGTCCTTGAATGGAAAAACATTTATTTCTACGTTCTTCTCATCATCGTACGAACAAGCTGGTTACAATTGATGCCATAAAGAAAGACATTTGGAAAAAATCAAAGGAAATAACACAAAAAAAGAAACAACGTGTATAATGCGACGAGTTACGGCGACAAAAAAAGCAACACCCGAACTAATGTCTCTTTTTTCTGTTATAACTTTTCTATTTGTATAATGCGTCTGCATGGAAAATATTGATAATGTATAAACTATAAATTTCTAATGGTAAGTAAATTAAATGTGTGCGTAAGCGTAAAAGGGCAGGAGGAGCAAAAAAAGAGGTCTTCGAATTCTTGATATTGATTATTTGAACCCGAAAGGAAGTCGCTGGTATTTTGTTTCTATCTAAGCTTTGGTAACGCCACCCGCAGTCTTTCGGCATCGTTGTTTTTTTGCTCCTCTCGCGACTTTAGTTCGGAGGAAGAGATCTGATAGTTTTCAAGCCTCTTCGCTTCATTTAGGTATCGAGCGTGTGTCGTGAGGTGCCTCAAGGCAAGAAGTAACATCATCAGCATCCCTTATGGCCTTTTCACGCTCCATGAAAACGTGTTATAATAAGCGTCATTTGCGTGCCAGAATAACCCTAGTGCTATCAATTGGCTTCCCTTTCTGGCAGTATCGACTTCCCAAAGATGGAAACGTGAAGATTTTTATAAAGATTAATATTTAAGTCATTTTTCTTTACAAATTTAAGTCCAAAACTCAATTTAAAAAAATGTTCATCATCACTGATAAGAATATTTACATCCATCAAATTAGAAAGGCCCCAAAATTGTAGACTACTTCGAAAAATAATTTTTTAAAATCTTTTCACAAAGTTTTGCCTTATTGTTAGACAAAATAACGAGTAGCCTATACAATATTTAAGTATCAATTTATTATGTAGTTTATTTACTAGATATTCGTAACTTAATATATTATTCACGTTAACACCTCCAGATAAATTCAAATCGTGGAAGACGAACTTTATAAATATATTTAAAAATAAAAAGGAAAAATAGGAACAATCGATCGAGGTAAGAATGGCGAAAAAATCGCTCAGATCAGCATACAAGACAGCGCGAATTGGTTGATCGTTTTTGTAATTTTTTTCGTTAAAAAATCACATCAATTGCACGTAGTAAGTAGCAAGCAAAGCAACAAAATGGATACAATTTAGGGATGGATTTTGTCAGTCTATGAGTTGTGAGTGATGCGATAAAAATAAAATGGCAAAAGATAAAAAGTAAAAAAAAACAAGAACGACGATAAAAATTATTTCTAGTTTATCGAACCTTGATTGCACACATTGCGATTCCTTTGATCCTTTTTAATTTCTTGACACTTTAACCAAGGGACTTTGACCTCTTTTTTTTTATGATGATGGTTATAAATGGGTTAGCATTTTTTATTTTAGCACCTTTGAATATATATATATATATATATATATATATATATATATATATATATATAGGTATTTATTTAATTTTGAAAGAAAATCAGGAAATTAAACTAAATTAAGTAAAGTACTGAAGACGTCTTTTATATAACTAGATATTGGAAAAAGTTTTCACATACCTAAAAAATGTCGAACCCTTTTTTTACTTAAAGTTTGATCAATATTATTTTAAGTTGTTTCTAAAGGTTTCTAAATTTGTTATTTAAATAAAGAATAATAATTTAAATAATAATAAAAAGGTTCCAAAGTATTGGGGTAAAACTCTGAGGGATAAAATTTGTAACGCATATGTATATTATACTCAAAATGGTTCAATGTTCTCGCAGTGTCACCCTTCGCCAACGAATAGCTCTAGCTCGGCCAGTCAAGTTAGCAAGATTTTCGCTATTCGTTCTAAAAATCCGAAAAACTAACCATGGTGAAATTTAAACTAATAACTCGGAAAATTTAACCAATAAAATTTCTGAATAACTAGAATTTCTACGTAGATTAAACGATTTCGAAAACAGTCAATTATTTAAATCCGACAAACTAAACTACTAAATGCTCGCTAAATTCTTGTGATAAAAAGTGTGATTTCAGACGATAAAAACACTTCATTTTACAAAATAGAAAATGAAAAACTTATGCATTTTTGGCTGGTTTCACGCACATGAACATTCAGTCAAAAATTATGGCAAATGGATAATTTTTCAATATGAAAAATTGTCCCATTTGAATATTTTATTTTACTGAATATTATCTACGAATTGAAGCAATCAGAACGGCAATCTTCATTTCGTCAGCAAAAACTGTTTTTATTTCCATCTGGGTCTAAAAACAAACCCCTTTCTTTAATTTTAATCCTGATCTATTTGAGAAGTCTAGAGCTAATATTAAAATTGATTTTTTTAAAGAAATCTCTTATCCACAAATCTACGTAAATATGATTATGAAAAAGTAAATTTCTTGAAATCAAAAGCTGCTTTCGAAAATTTTCTATTTTTTGAAATTCGAGCATGTTAATTTGACGTGTTACATGATCTATAATGTTCATAATCCAAGTTCCAGAATTAATTTTCAAAAAATTAAATTTTGGAAATTAAATTGAATACGTATATTAAATGCTTAGAAAGATAATTTCACAACACGTAGGTGAAAGAGAACCTAAGAGTTAATGTTAAAGTCTAAATCACATATTCTCTAAGTGAAAATGTTATGGAAAAGAAAGAATTAAAAATTGAATAGTGCAAATATTTTACTGGCACAATGGACTTCTTTGTACAAACATTTAATTCTATAAAGTTACGAGAAAAATTGATATATTCTCGAAAAAATCAACCTGTTCCAATAAAATTTATTACGTATAGATCGAATCCCTAAAACTATACATATACTTCACACACGCAAGTGAAATAGAAATCTAGAGCTAATGTGATAATGTCAATCTTTTTTATCACCTATGCTAATCCTATACCTACACAAAAATATATCTTTTCTTATAAAAAAGAAAAGTCCTCTTTATTTTAATGATTTAGTAAGTATCAAGTCTTTTGAATTGGCTAACGAATTGATATGTAAATTGATCTTTAAGGCTTTTCAGTCAAGACAAATTATCAAGTGTAAACATGTATCGCGATATGATTAATACGATTTATTGATTGATTTCAATAGTTCATTAAGTTTAATTTCGATTAAATTACAATCACTCTTCAAGTTAAAAAAAACGAGGCTAGTCAAATATTCGAGATCGATTAACTAATTCAGCAAATTATAATAGACATATACTGTTAACAGGATACTAATAATTTATTTTCACTCACGAAAATAATCGTCATTCACTCTTTCAATGTCAAAAATATTAACAGATTTAAAATGCCGATATGAGAAACAGAAAAAAAGCAAACTATGAGGTTATTTCTCAAAATTATGGTCAATTGAATTAAACTTTAAAATAAAAAACTGGCGCCTATTGTGTAGCGACTACAGCGACACAAACTTGGAACTATTGGATAGCAGTTACAGATTTCAGTACAATATTAAAGAAAAAATACAAGAAACAATTAATTTCTGATCATGGTCCATATTGATAAAAACGAATTGATATTTATTGTCTACCAAGCCCCTCTCATTAAAGAAACTCAAAAAGATCAAGGAGACGCAAAGGAGGATGGTGGATCGAACCGAATAGATTGTAAATATAAAATGGTAAACAATACATAAGAATATAGAACCGCAGATTCTAGAACGAAAACCATGAAACCTAGTGTATGTGCGCCTTTGTGCTTTAAATACAACCTAATCTATAATAAATTCATTAAAATAAACGAGAAATAATTGAGTGGAACTAAGGATCCCAGTGTGGAGCATCACGAGTTTGGTCATGTCGAAATATATATTACCAAGGAGATCATTTTTAGAGATCATCTTTCTCCAAGATGTTAAAAAAATCTCTAGATTTCTTGTAGGATGATCATTCTAATTCACAAGGTCGCGAACTTTCAAAAGCAAATGCAGACAAAGATATCCAGAAGTATTCCCTTGATTATGTCCAACTTCCCTTGGGGTTTCGCGTGTCCCCGAGAATCACTTGAATTTGTACCCCGGCTCAAAGCGTCTAGATCCACTTTTGTAATCCACCCTAGGCATCGCTCCCAGCTGTCTCCGCACGCCATTGTTTCTGCCGTTCGTGTCTTTTCCAGACTGCTCGGATTCTGAAGGTAATGCCTCCCCAGTTGGCTTATTGAATATCCAATCTCCAGACTGTCTATATGTCCACTCGTTGTTTCGTGAGTTAGCACGTCTCTGTCGCTCGCAGTACTCTGCTCTTCGCACGAATATGTCGATAATGGCGTCTTGTTCTCGCCTTTCTCTGGAGTTATGTCTCGAAAGGTCTTCATCTGATTCTGTTCCTCCAGATGACTCTCCTTCAATTTGCCTCGTTTTAATGACTTGTCTATACTCTTTCCACACCGTTGGTCCCCCTCCTGTCGAAAATTTTCTTCTTGTATTCCACTGTTGTGCCCAAAAGGGTTGTTGCTCGATGACTCTTGATAAAATGTGTTCCTCTCGCATCCATCCCGAAGAATGGGAAGTCCGTCCAAAAAAACCTGATCTTGGGGATGGTTTTGCAAGCAGTAATATTCACACCTTTCTTCAGCTGTCAGAGGAGCGTTCGTGCTCAGCAATTCGCGTTCTCGATTCTGTTCCTTGATGTTGTCTTTGACTAAAAAATTAAAGCCACGACCTATTTTCTGAAAAAGACTCGGTTTTACTTTGGGCAATGTACCATTCAGTGACTGTTTTGGCTTCGTAGAATCTAAACTTCGCTGCTTTCCATGAAAAAACGACTTGGGTCTGTTGTCATCTGGTACATGGTCTAGGCTCCTGGCATCTACTGCTATGATATCAATATCATTCTCGAGAGAATCCAAACTTCTATGTGCCAACCTTATCTTCCGCGTGGAAGGGTCCGTCGAAACTTCTTTTTCATTTGCATTGGTTCGGCTGGATGTGTCAAGACCTCCAACAGCACCGAGTCCATCCAATTCATTAGTTTCTCGATTTATGTCTTTCTCAGTTTTATACCCATGAAAAAAGTAGCTCTGTTTATCTAGGGGTCGTGACGCTGTATTGGGACTTGTTTCGCGAACGCGAATGGACGGTGGAAGGCGATGGTGATCGCGGGAACGAGTGGAATTGTAGTTTGTGTGTTTACGAACAATTTCGTTATGCCCCAAACTGAGACCTGACAAGCCTAGAGAGTTTGAATCTGTCGCGACGGCTCGACCGGGGGAGGATTTGAATGTACTGAACTGATAAGGTTTCGATCTCGATGTCTCGCAGGCTGAGCTCGCCTGCGATTGCTCCATCAAGTGTGTTTTTCGTTCCGGGTGCTGTTGATTCGCAAAGAATTTTGGGTAGAATGCTTGCTTTTTACCTTGGAAATCGCTCTTGTCCTGATTGTCCTGGTCACCGCGTACATCCGGCACGTGCTGCAACTTCGCCTTGCGTTCTGGTATACCAGCGTAGACCATCGTCGATCCCACAGCCGCTACAGACGTGTTCGCCGGTCCTTGCCGCGTGTAGGGTCTAAAAGATCATTATTTACATTTAAAAATTATTTAAAAAATATTGGAGATTGAACGCTGTCAAAGATCGATCTTAAATTTTATTCTTACTGGTAACTGTTTTAATTATTTTCGTCAAACGCGATATTTTTTGATAAAACGCGATACAGAGACGTATTTTTTTTTTTAATAATAGTAGGGGGCTTTTAGGAGAAGAATTTAGCATAAAACATATTAAAAAAT
>CAKNXH010063217.1:0-48124 GCA_932178445.1 Andricus quercusramuli
ATCAACCTTTTACGAATGCTATGTGATAAATATTGATAAGAAAGTTTAAAAAATATATTTTGTTATCTTTACAAGGTATAAATGGCACTTTATACTTATTAACAACATTTCTTTTCTTAAAATCCGTATCTCATCGACAGAGGGTCTAGTACTCGGCTCGGTGCTGCCACCTGAGATTAGTTTTGCATATATAATGAACCTCATAGACCGCGACTTTTTCAACTGCGCAAGCGTTGCGTTGGAAGGAGAAAGCCACTTCATTGGCCCTAATACGCGCGCTTATTTTAAATGCTTCAAATTAATTTTTGAATTTCAAATCAAAAAATTATAATAATTCATGTTAATATGGTTCATATAAGTTACTGCCATAACTATAAGATTCATGATAATACAGTATTTTATTATTATTACTGTGGGAAATGTAATCTGATGAAATGTCCGAATAAAATATCAAAATTTGTCTAAAAATCGTAAATAAACTGCGCTGAAGTTCAAACTTTTTAAATTTGATAAATCAATTTTGGTTGAATCTTCGATTATTTCAGTTAAAGATTCATAATTTCAGTTGAAAATTAATCTTTCTGGGTTTCAATTGAACTATTCCAGCTGAAGATTAATCATTTGAGTTAAAAATTCATCGCATTGTTTGAATATGTAAAGATTTTATTTTTTTTGTTAAAAATTTGCTTCAAACTTAAAATGTATTCATTCCAATTCAATATTCCATCATTTTATTTGAAAATTTATCTTGTAGAAATTTTTACTTGAAAAGTTAGGAATCTGAAGCAATTTAAATTCAATTAAATATAGTAATGTATACATATTCCGAGTCAAATGTTTTAAAAAATGCGTAATATTTGAAGGTAGGTATTCACTTCTCCGAAATTTCATTTTCCCTAAAACTCATTTTGCCGAAAAAATCACTAGATTACTAGCCGCCTTCGAAACAATTGATAGATGGGCTTCTGCTTGCCAATTAAAATTGGCCCATCCATCAATTGTCCAATCACTGGATCCTAACCTTGGCATGTTGACTCCCAACGCGGGCACCTTGCATTACTGCGCATGCGATGCATAAGGAGTTTAATTGGCTGCCGTTCGCGCGCGTATTTGAAATGTTGAAAAATACAATTTTCTTTATTTATTATTAATCATCAAAAATAATTATATATCAACATGCTCAAGTGGTGCGTGGATGGTTTTTAATATATTTTGAGCATTAGATTGAAAAATAAATTGAGTATTCAGTAAATAAAGAACATCATGTTATTTAATGTAATCCTTTTTTATTTTTAAATTATTTTAAGTGATTTATGCTTTTAAAATTTCATATATTAACTAAACTGGATATGTGAATTTTATTTACATTCAAAAATATCTAACATTTATTCATCGAGAAATTGTAATTCAAATTTTACAAAAGTTCAATATTAAATGGAAAATCCCCGAATTAATTAAATAGAAACTCAGTCGAATTCATTTTAAAACTTTCAAGAAAACATATTAAATAAAACATAACATTTTTTTTATTAAAAGCACAGATGTTGAATCTATTTTTGATAATAAAGCATAAAGCGCATAAAGCGCGCGAATGGCAGCCAACTTATCAGATATTTCAAAATGTACCCGTAATAAAATTTGCATATCCATTTTAATTAATATATAAAATTTTAAATGCATGTATTCTCTCATTTTATTCTATAAACTAATGCTACGAATTTATTAAAAACCAACTACGTACCACTTGAACATGTTAAAATATGATTATTTTTAATTATCAATAATAATTTTAAACAATGGAATTTTTAAACATTTCAAATAGGCGCGCGTACGGCAGCCAATGAAGCGCCTTATGCAACGCATGCGCAGTAGTGCAAGGTGCCCCTGTTCGGGAATTTTTATTATTCGGTAATTTCACAGTGTCCGGATTTTTATTTCCCGGAATTATTCAGTTCACCCGTAACAATATTTTCATATCCATTTTTATTAATATACAAAATTCATAATGCAAACATTAGTAACAATACTTAAAAAATAAATAAAGATTACATTAAATAACACGATATTTTTAATTTACTGAATACTCATTTTATTCGTTGACCTATTGCTTAAAATATATTGAAAACCACCAACGTACCACTTAAAAATATAAAAATATAATTATTTTCAATTTTTAATAATGAATATAAAGTTTGTATTTTTTATCATTTCAAATAAGCGCGCAAACGGCAAGCAATGACGCACCTGATACATCGCATGCGCGATAGTGCAAAGAGCCTTGTTTATGATCAGAGTATATATAGCACGAGATTCAGTAGGTGGGTTTACTAGCCGCTAGGTAGCGCTAGCTGTTTTAGTCCAAGTACCGCGAAAATTCAAATTTGATGAATAAAAAATGTCTCTCTTATACAAATTATTAATAAAAGTTCATAGTTTATTTATAAAATAAAGTTTACTTGTATTGACAGAACGTTTCAAAGTACAAAGGTTCAAAAATTTTCTATTTTTTTCATGGTGAAAACAAAAAAGGCCATATTTTTGGTTAAAAATCGAACTATTTCGGAGAAAAATCATCTTTTTGGCTTGAAAATTCAAAAATTTCGTCGAAATTTTATTTCTATCTTGAATGGAACATCTTTTTGGTAAGAATTTATCCTTTTTTTTAAATTCTTCTTTTCTATTTGATTTTAACTATTTTTGATTCAAAATTCAAATCTTCATCGATCTAAAATTCTACTACATGGAATTTACTACTACTTTTGTTGTCAGAAAAATGTTTCTTTTTGGTAAAAAATTAACCTTCTTGTTTGAAACTTCATCTATTTTCGTTGAAAATTTTTTTCCTTGGTGGAAAATTGTAACTATTCTGTTGAAATTTCATTCTGTTTTTGGTTAAGAATTAATTTTTTAAACTGAAAAATCAAGTATATACTTACATTCTTAATTTAAAAATGTATTTTTTTGTAGTTGAAAATTCGTCTTTTTAGTAGAAAATCATTCTACTTTCGTTGAGAATTCGTTTGTTTTGGTTGAAAATTGTAATATTTTGTTGAATATCCTTTTTTGTTCAAAAATTTTTTCCACTGGAAATTAAACTATTGCATTTTTAGCTAAAAATGTATGTTTTTAGTTGGAAAATCACCTATATGTTTGAAAATTCGTGTATTTTGTTGAAAATTAGTCTTTTTCTGTTTGTGAATTAATTTTTCCCACTGAATATTTTTTTCTATTCCATTTTTTTGCTGATCATTTCTCAATCATTTCTTTTGTTTAAAATTGAAGTATTTTGTTGGAAAAATATTTTTTTGGTTGAAAATTAATTTTTTATACTCAAAATGAAACGATACGATTTCTAGTTGAAAATTTAACTATTTTGTTGAAAATTAGTTTTTTTTAAACTGAAAATGATTTTTTTTTTAGTTGAAAAATCGTCTTTTAGGTAGAAAATTATTTTTTTTTTTGGAAATTCATTTTTTTGGTTGAATATTATTATTTTTGTTTGTAAATTAATTTCTTTGGTTGTGAATTTGATTATTATGTTGAAAATCATTTTATTTAATTGTAGATTTAACTTTTTCATTTCTTGTTGAAAATGTATCCCTTTTAGTTGAAAATTAACTTCTTCCGTTGAAAATTGAACCATTTTTTTGGAAAACTCAGTTTTTTATTTTAAAATTTAACTTTTACACTTTTGGTAGAAAATTAATATCCTTCAATAGTTAAAGGTGCCACTATTTTCGTTGAAAATTCATGTATATTTGTGTATATTAATAGTTAATGAAAGTTTATATTTTATTCAGGAAACAAAGTAAAAGTGTGAGTAATTCATTTTAAAAGAAGAAAATTGAATATTTCAATTACTGGTCAGTCTTTCTGGCGTGGTTCTGAATTGAATGAATATAATATTATTTTCTACTGAAAAAACATGAACTAACTGATAAATTGTTGAACCTTCAAGCCAAGGCGAATTTTCTCTAGAAAAACTGAATTTACAAACAAAAAATATGACTTCTGCAAAATATTATTTTTCCACGTAACTGATACATTTTTACCCAACAAAAATTGAACTTTAAACCAAGAAAATTATTTTTTTTTGCCAAAGAAGGAGAATTTCCAACTAAAATAGATCAATTTTAAAAGAATGGTCAAGTTAAATTTTTAGTTTAAAAATTAATTACAAAATAAAAAAAGACTTTCCCACTGAACAGTTGAATTTTTAACCACAGACATAAGGTTTCAATGAAAAAAAAATTTAACATTGTAGTTCAACTTTTACCCAAGGAGTTGAATTTTCAATTTAAAAAGATTAATTTTCAACAAAACAGTTAAACTTTCAATCAAAGAGATGAATTTGCAACTGTTTTTGTTTGTTTCAAATTTATGTTGGAAAGGAGTGTGGGTGTAAATTGTAAATTGAAAGTTTGTAGAAAATTATTATATTTACACTTAAACACTTCATAATGTTAGTGTTCAACGAGTTAAGATAGTTATAATAAAGTTGGTGAAATATGCGAAATGTAATGGACCGATTTGTCAGAGGTTCCGAACTCTATGACGGTGGAAGAGTATCTGTTCTTTTTGGATTTTGAGTCAGGTCGTTACAGAAAATTTCCAGAAATTTTGAATGTGCTCCCAACACGGGTTCATAAATTTGAGTTGTTAACTGCCAACGTGAAAAATCCTGTTGGCCCGATGGGATCCTTTCTTCATAAAGATTAAATCCCTAAGTAAAGAGTAGTTAACGAAAGTACAAGATTTTGTAGGTAAAGAGTAGTAAACTAAAGGACAAGATTTACAAAGGACTCAAGGCTGCTTAAGCTATTGCAGTTACAATCGTAATAAAACTGTAGATGTTAGAATTCAGCCAAAAATTTGAGAAAGTTGAGAGTTGAAGAAAGCAAGCAAAAAATGAATAAAACACAGAAATTTACAGAATATTGCATCAAATATAATTGGGTTCGTAGAACGCAACCTTCCGGCCCCCCTTTTTTTAGATACTGACATAGTGCAAAGAAATCTCGTGTACTGTTGTATTGCAAGTTAATATTAGACATAATTTAAAGAATGCTACATTCGAATTAATTGGTACACAATAGATCGTAGAAATAGTAAATTGAGAGATATTTCAGATATAGAATTATATAAAAGAAATGAATACAATTAGGTATGCGAAAAATTAGACTTGAATGAAATTCATTCATTCTTATCAGCTTCAATTTGAAGTGGATACAAGCGCTTGTCGCTGCTCTTATAGACTCCGTTGTTGGTCCGCACTGTAACAACTTGGACAATTTTGTCTTGTCCAGGATCTACTTCCACGATGCGAACCGAGTTTCCAACACGTAGGTGGAAGGTTGTCTTCGTGAAGAACAACAAGCACTCCAGGCTTGATGATGTCTTCATGAGCAGCTAACTGCCATTTGCTACGAGCATTCATATGATTTAGGTATTCTTTTTGCCACCTAGACCAAAAATGATGTCGCAGTTGCTGAGCATGCTGCCAGGCTGATAGTCTCCCAGATTTCAGATTCCGTAGATCGACTTGCGGAAAGCCAGTTAACGCACTACCAAGCAGGAAATAACCGGGAGTCAAGAAAAGGAGATCATTAGGATCTGATGAAAGTAGTCTAAGAAGACCTCCAAATGAGGTGAACGAGGAGGAATAAAACTCCAATTGATGTTATTATCGTGTAAAAACTGTTGATACCCGATATCATCAAATGATGATTGCATAAGGTTGTAGATATCTCTCAAAGAATTGCGCGCTCTGACGAAATTTTTTGCATTGTCAGAATGAATTATTTTTGTATTTCGTCGACGTGAAACAAATCTTGTTAAATAGGCTATGAAAGCTTCAGTTGACAAATCGCTGACTATTTCCAGATGAACGGTCTTGGTTTTGAAACATGTAAAAATGCAAACATAAACCTTCACTTTATTTCGATTTCTGTGGCGCTTTTCTTTAACGTGAAATGGTCCACAGTAATCAATACCGACATTCAAAAATGGTCGACTGAAATTAACTCGTGGTTCAGGAAGATTCCCCTTGAGACAATGTACACCCCGTGGCTTGGTCTTAAAACATGCAATGCAGTTATGGATAATGTGTCTTGTTGTGTAGTGAGCGTCAATCGGCCAGTAAGTTTCCCGGATACCGTACAAAGTAGCTTGAGTACCTGTATGCCCTTTTCTCAAATGTTCATCGCGGATAAGAGTTTTTGTGATATGATGATTTTTTGGTAATAATATGGGATGCCTTTGAGATTCTGGAATTTTTGCATTTCTAAGCGGCCTCCAAACTTTTGAATCCCTTGATCTAAAAATGGATTCAATTTCAGTAAAGGACTTTTTGAAACGACATTTTTGCCGTGGCTTAAATCATGTATCTCCTTGGAGAAAGCGGTTGCTTGTGTTAGATTAATTAATGCGATATGGGCGGAATCAAGTTCGATTTCTGAGAATGGACCAGTTAATTCTTTTCTATATTTTAAAAGGTGAAAAAATCTGAGACAATAAGCAAGAACGCGTTTGAGAGAATTGATTGAAGAATATTTTTCTAGAAGAGTTTTTACCCTTATTGAAATTTTCATGCTATGTATTGTCGAAGTTTTTCTTTTGTCAGGATCTTCTCCTGTGAAAAACTGCATGTTGGGCCATGATTATTCTTTTTGGCAAAGCCAGGAAGGTCCACATTGCCACAGTTTGTTCTGTCAAAACTCATGTGGTGTTTGTCCTCTTGAAACGAGATCTGCTGGATTGTCCTTTGTGGGGACGTGTCTCCAGTCATTTGGATTTGTGAGCGATTGAATTTCGGATATTCAATTAGCCTCAAAGGTTTCATATGTACGCGATGAATTATTTATGCGGTTTATTGTAATTGTGGAACCTGACCATAACTGAATTTTGTTTATTAGAATTTGTAATGAACTTATACTACTGGTACAAAGTTTTGCTAGCAAAAGAGCGGCACACAATTCAAGCCTCGGAATTGTCGTCTCTTTGATGGGTGCGACTTGCGATTTTGAGCAAACTAACGACACGTGATTTTGTCCTGATTCATCTGTGCAACGGAAATAAATGCATGCTCCATATGCTTTCTTACTGGCATCACAGAATCCGTGCAATTGTACCTCAGATGGTCTTGAAATAGGAATACATCGATTAAACTGGATGTGATTTAAAAGTGGCAATTGATTTCGGTAATGTAACCACGTCTCATGCAATTTTAAGGGGATTGGATCGTCCCAAGCAAGCTCAGCTTCCCAGAGATTTTGGATAAGCAATTTTTCTGATACGATTATTGGACCTAGCAAGCCTAATGGATCGAGCAGCTTAGCAGTTTGTGAAAGAATGTCCCGTTTTGTAACTTTATTATCCACATTAGACAAATTGACGGTATAAAATAGGGAATCTGATCGCGGATTCCAGAAAAGCCCTAACGTTTTTATGGTCTTCGACGGATCTAGCGACATATGTATATCCTGTGAATTGTGAGTAAAATCTTTAATTAAACGTGAGTCGTTTGATCCCCATCTCGCTTTAAGATTGCTGCTGCTTCGGGATGTGCTTTACTTTCATCTTCCGCAAATTTGTGGAGCGTGCGAATAGCAAGGAAGGGCGCGGAAGCTGTACCGAATGTGACTGTGTTCAATTTGTATATGTAATAGGTTCATTTTTATTTTCACGCCACAAAATTTTGTGATACAATGCGTGTTCATTGCACAATCGGATCTGCCGATACATTTGTTCAATATCGGCAGTAAGTGCGAAGGGAAATGTTCTAAACCAAGTAAAAATGGAAAGAAGGTCCTCCTGAATCGTTGGTCTGACCATCAGGGCATCGTTTAACGAAACTCCTGACGATGATTTGCATTTGAGCCGTCAAAGATGACTCGAGTTTTCGTTGTGAGACTGGTTGCTTTCACGGCCGCGTGGTGTGGAAGAAAAAATCCACGACTTGAAAGATTGTCATTTTCTAAAAGCGTCATGTGACCTTCTTTTAAATAACTGTTAATGCATTCGGAATATTGAGATTTAAGCGATGGATCTTTGGATAATTTGTTTTCTAGAGCATAAAAACGATTGAAAGCTGTATTGCGAGATTCTTCTATTTTTTCCTTTTCTTTGTTTAACGGTAAATGAACTGTGTAACATCTTGAAACATCGCGGGTGGTGGTCTTTAGGTAATTTAATTCATAAGATTCTTGTTCAGGTGAATTTGGGGATTCTACACGTCCTGCTTCAATTTCCCATAGAAGAGGTAGATCAGAAAATTTTGTGAAATTGCAAAAAACTTTGGACTTGGCTAACTTCATGCGAGTTTGTTGAACACATCCAGCGATCACCCAACCTAACTCGGTTTCCTGAAAAACTACAGAGTGACCATTGATTGGTATTTGACCAGAAACTACAAATACGTAAAAATACTGTGCATCGAGAATCATGTCGACTTCAGCTGGATTGTGAAACTCTGGATCTGGTAAGAAGAAGGAAGTCTAGTAGAAGGAGCCATGCACCTGGAAGCAGGAGACCTGAACCTGACACGAAGACTTGGCTCGGCAGAAGCAAAAGACCTGGCAGAAGAATGATATTTGTCAGAAGAAAAAGAAGGACAAGAAGAAGGTTGCCTGCGACGAGGAACACCAGCAATGCGGGTGCCATTAAATAAGCACAAATTTTTCTAAATTTGCGTACGGTTTTCTATATTTGTTTATTGAAAGAAATTGTTAGAAGGTATAATTACGTAAAAGATTTATTGCATTCATTGGATTGCAAGCGAATTGCAAAGAATTCAAAATGAATTTGAAAGAAATTCAAAAAAATTCAATAAAATTCAGAAATCCTTGGGTCCTCTGCTCTCATCCCTTATGAAAAAGAAGTATTGGTAGGTACATAGTGCTTCGAATAACGATAAAAATAATTGCAGCATATATTTTTCAGCTAGACAAGCTACAAAATTAACGGAAAATGTGATGTAACAATAACTAGTGTATTTTGAAAAGTAACTTACCCATCATTGTGGTTTACATGCTCTACTCTAAAATTATGCAAGATGTGGCGAAGGGGGTCTACTGGGATTTCCTCGATTTCATCTGAGGTCAATGGGGTAATTGTGCCGCTCTCCATGTTTATTTTTGAACTGTTGATAATACAATTTGTTCTTGGAGTGGTGCTTGTGTTTTTTCATTATTTCTTTCTGAGACTCGTATTCTATTTTTGATACTAATTATATTTTTTTTAGGTTATAGACACACTTTTATTTCTGAAAGAAAGCTTTAATGTATGAATAATGTAAATTATTAAAAAGATCGGTTACCTATATTAATCAAAACTTTTGTCTTATATGAGGTCAGAACTCCAAGAAAATCAAGTTAATTTTTAGTCTTCACTTATCAGCTTTGAGAATTTATAGTCTCGATGAATGATAAAGATAACAAATTAACGCACGCGACAAATATAATATTTTTAGCCACGCAGAAATTTTCTTCCCACGTTTGAAAACTTTTTACGAATACGCAACAACCACTTGATATTGATTTGTCTTCTTGGTTCAGATCTAATAAGTAGGACTTACTCCCAAGTGAATAAATTAAAAAAATATTTTTGGAATAATTTATTATATTTGCCAATAAATTAAGCGTAAGATTTCGGGCCGATTCTTGGACTTTCAAACTACACTGTTGAAAATGGATTTTACCTATTTACTTCAATTTAAAGCTGAAAACGTTCTACCGTTTTATATACGTCGAGGAATCTTATACGCTTCTATTAACATTTTTTCATTTAAACTCTATAACATCTTGAACGCACAACACTCATATAAGAGCTACTAATAGAAGTTGATTCTTGAAGTTCGGTTGATTAAGTATTGTTGGAGTTTTATCACATTTTTTTGTAGGATATTTCTTAAATTATACTTAAATTACTATTCTCAATAATTCACCATCAGTTATGTAAAACGTTCAGAAATTCTGTTTGACACACTTTGGCATATAGTTTACATTACAGATTGAATTCGTATTTATTTCGGTCAAACTCAAATAGAGTTTAGAAAATGATAGCAATCAGAATAGAATGCCTATTGCGATGCAAAATTTTTTATTTGGGGCAAGTTAAATTTTTTTTGAAATTATAGATATAATACAGTATTATATATATTCACCAATGGAAGTTAGTATCACCGCCAAGATAAAGACCACAGTATAAACAATCCTCATTTTTGCAATCAGAGTGAAAACTGATTCATAAGTTAATGAAGAATTTGGTTGGCAGCATATCGAGTTAATACTCTCTTATTTTATTAGCTTATATAACTGGTCCTTCTGAAATATTCATGTTTATATTTCATGAATTAGTTCGAAAAATTAAATTTAGTATCCTCATTAAAAGCTATTTTGGGAATGATAATGGGATTTTTGCATATAGTAGTAGTTGTTTGAAGATGACTTTGAATCAAAAACATTTTTTTGTATTTTTACATTTTTAATTGATTGAATGCCGTGGATGATTTTGGGTCACATGCTGTATTCTATAATGATATATTATGTGGCGAATGCGGCCTACTGGAGTTTCCTCCCTTTCATCAGTTGTCAATATGGTAATCGCTTCACTTTGCATGTTTATTTTCACCCGAAGTTTATTGCTATTGGGATAAATATACGCATATATTCCAGCAAGATAGTTAGTACTCTCTAATATTGCAAAAACATCACCAGCAAATGTTGATAATACAATGTGTTCTTGCCTTGGAATCGGCACATATTGATTCTGTCCTTCGAGTAATAACATTTTTTTATCGGCAGGAAAAGTGTATTTTTGAAGTTGAAATACCCGGTTTGGATTTTTGAATGAAGTAAGCGTAATAAACTGAAGTTGGTCAAGTCCATATACAGATCCATCAGAAGAAGGAAGCAAGGTAGGTGGAACCATGTACCTGGAAACAGGAGACCTGGGCCGTGCACCACGAGAGAGCTCAGCAGGAGAAGACCTGGCAGAAGAATGTTCTTTGTCAAGAGAAGAAGAATAAGGATAAGAAATAGAATTTCCCATAGCCTGCTACGGGAAATGCTAGTAATAGGGGCGCATTGAATAAGCACAATTGTTTCTAAATTCGCATAAGGCTTTCTTTGATTTTTTTATTTAAAGGAATTGGTTGGAGATCTGGCTTAAAAAATTTTTAAATTATGATGTCAAATAACTTTAAGCAGTAATGAAATTTATACCAAATAAAGATAAGTTAAAGGTAATTCAAATAAATAGAATCAAATTTTAATAATCTAAAAACATTGCATAGAATTAGTAAATAAGAATCACATAAAGTCCATAAGAATTCTAGGTCAATACAAAAGTCTTCAGAATTAATTGAAAAAAAAGAAAATCATTAAAAGGTCCATTAAATTTAGTGGACTTCAAGAAAATCGCAAGGAATTCGGAGTGAACTAAAAGAAATAGAAAAAATTCAGAAACCCTTGGGTCCTCGGTTTTCATTGATCAAAAGAAGCGACTAAAGTAATATTTTCATCTAGAAAAGCTACTGTAGTGACAAACAAAGTAACTTACCTATCACTATGGTTTACGTGCTCGACTACAAAATTGACTGAAAATGTTACCTGGTGATAACTATTCTATTTTGAAAATTAACTTACCCATCATTGTGTTGTGGTTGTTGTAGTGTAAAATCAAGTAGAATGCGACGACCGGAGCCCACTGGAATTTCCTCGCATTCATTTGGGGTCAATGGGGTAATTGTGCCACTTTCTATATTTATTTTTGCTCGTGCCGTACGTCTCATCTGATGAGTATATTTATATATCCCAGCAAGTGTATTATTACTCATCATGAATGCAAAAACGTCACGATCGTATGTTGATAATACAATTTGTTCATGGGGTGGCACGGGGCTATAGACATTATGTCGTGCGAAGACTTTAATTCGTTTATTTGCAGGAAACGTGAATCTTCGAAGTTCGAAAACCCGGTTCGTATTCCTATTGGAAACAAGCCGAATAAATTGAAGCTGATCAAGTCTATATCCAAGCACGTCAGAAAAAGGAAGCCTGGCAGGTGGAACTAAATTGCTGGCAGAAGGAGACCGGGACCTTGCACGTTGAGAAGGTGTGACCGCAGAAGAAGATCTGAGCGGAGAAGAAGATGGACTACCACGAGGAACGCCAGGAATAGGAGCGCCATTAGGCAAACATTCAAACTGTGAACTTAATTCTGCAAGAAGAAACAGAGGATTACATTTTGTTTCAAGAACAAATGCTGTTATATTACTAATAATATTCTACAAGTGTACCGAGCTAATACTTCCTGTTTGTAGCATAAAGTCGTTTCGTAGTAATGCTTTTGTTTTTTCATCATATTATTTTGCGATTGGAGTTACCTTTTTAACTTCGCTAAAATTTCAATTTCATGTTTAAAAATGCATTACGAATACTCAACAATCACTTAATATTTATTTGTGACTGTAGTTCAGGTTTAATGATTATGATTTGCTCCTAAGTTAGCAAACTAAAAAAAGATTTCAGGAACAATTTACTATATTTGGAATTGAATTGAACATAAGATTTTGGACTGAATATTTTGCTGAAAAAGCCTTGTACTTTGAAGCTACACTAAGAAAAATGGATTATAGCTATCCACTCTAATACACAAGCTCAAAATGTTCTACCAAATTCTATCCGTCGGGGAGTCTCATATCTTTCTATCAAAATCTTGTCATTGAAACTTTATAATATCTTAGTAGTACAGGCATTACGTCGGAAAAATGAGTGAAATTTCCGAAAAATTCCTACACGAAATGTTTTTAATGAGAAAGGTTCGTTGAGGGGTCCTTTTTAACATATCAAAAATGCTAGAACAGACCAGTTGCCAAACTGGTTTTTTTTTCGAAAACATTTCCAAAATTCACTTTTGCGTGGACGGATAATTTCCATTGAATTTTAGAGCAAAATTTCCAACAGAAAAAAGAAAAAGGACAAAATTATGAGAAAATTTTTTGAAAAAAATAATCCTCTATCTTCCATAGGTTTCGAGTTAGGATGTATTGGAAAAACTCCACTTTTTTGGATTTTAAGCAAAAAATCACTAGTTTAAAAAAAAACTGTGTGCCTTTCCTCCTGATCATTACACATAAAAGTGTTGCACAGGTGAGTGAAAGTAGACTCCATTTGCTGTGATTTCAAAAAAATAACAATGCCCTACCTATAATAGGTCATAAGTTATGACTCCTCAAAGTTGGCCATTTTTGCCTGTTTTTACGGGCAAAAAAGTGGAGTTCAGTTTTTTCAAAATACATTAAGTCAGGTTTAGTTTACATCAACGATGCCAGAGGATGAAATAGAATCTATAAAATTCTGCGTAGATCTAAAAAAAAAGTCGTTTCGACCTATTATTTTGGGAATTGCAATGTTTCAAAAATTTCATTTTTTTTTTTAAATTTTTGACTAAAAACGAGAAAGTTGTGTTTTTTTAAATACCTGGTTTCCCGTGCATCCTACGCCAAAGTTTATAGAAAATGAATGAAAGTGGAGTCAATTTAGCATAATTTCAACAACAAAAAAACTGTCCTAGCCCTAATAGGTCACGAGATATGACCTTGGAAATTGCACTCTTCCTGCATAGAGGCACCTGAGCGTACGGTAAAGTAGAATTACGCTCATATTTCGAAGTTTTTGTCCCAAATAAGTGTATAAATTTCATTTATCATGTATAAAAGGTATTTTGACATTGATAAATAAGTAATTGTTTATAACAAAAGCTTGCTATCACCACTTGTGATTACTTTTTGCCCTTTTTTTAGTGCTTTCGTGGCAAAAAAGTGTTTCTAATTGATTGAAAATGTGTGATTTGTTTTTTATCAATAAACAAATATTTTTTCAATAATTTTTTGTAACAATATCATTTAATGAATTTTTAATTAAATACAATTACTTTTTTTGTTAGAAAAGTACTCTAAAAGTACTCAAAAGTGGTTATGGCAAGATTTTGTTATAAACAATTATTAATAAAAAATACTTGTTCATTGATAAAAAAACATCACACATTTTCAATCAATTAGAATCATTTTTTTGCCACGAAAGCACTGAAAAAAGGCCAAAAAGTAATCACAAGTGGTGATAGCAAGCTTTTGTTATGAACAATTATTTATTTATCAATGTCGAAATACCTTTTATACATGATAAATGAAATATATACACTTATTTGGGACAAAAACTTCGAAATATGAGCGTCGTTCTACTTTATGGTACGTTCAGGTGCCTCTATGCAGGAAGAGTTTCCAAGGTCATATCTCGTGACCTATTAGGGCTAGAACAGTTTTTTTTTTAAATTATATATATTTTTATTAAGTTGAAAACACAACTTTCTCTTTTTTGGTCAAAAATGAAGAAAAAAAAATGAAATTTTTGAAACCTCGCAATTCCCAAAATAATAGGTCTAAAAGACTTTTTTTTTAGATCTACGCAGAATTTTATAGACTTTATTTTATCCTCTGGCATCGCCAATGTAAAGTAAACATGACTTGATTTATTTTTAAAAAACTGAACTCCACTTTTTTGCCCGTAAAAACAGGCAAAAATTGTCAACTTTGAGGGGTCATAACTTATGACATATTATAGATAGGACATTGTTCTTTTTTTGAAATCACAGCAAATTAAATCTGCTTCCACTCAACTGTGAAACACTTTTCCGTGCAGTGTTTTTTCTAAATATATCCTAACTCGGAACCTATGGTAGATAGCGGATTATTTTTTCAACAAAATAATTTTGTCCTCTTTCTTTTTTCTGTTGGACAATTTGCTCTAAAATTCAATGGGAATTATCCGTCCACGCAAAAGTTCTAGCATTTTTGATATGTTAAAAAGTACCCCTCAACGAAACTTTCTCACTAAAAACATTTCGTCTAGGAATTTTTCGGGAATAAAACTACCAGATGCCTGGACTATAGACGCACAAGACTTATATTCAATCCTATGTTCCAGAATCTTAGAAGTCTTTATCAGAGTATGTATATCCATCATGCAAGCGATGATTATATACTTCTTAATTAGCATTCTCCCATTAGAATTCTATAAAATTATGCTGTCCAGACGTGCCTCAAATCCTATATTTGATAAAAATAGGAGACATTATGGAGCATATGATTTGATCAATTTTTATCTGCATAGGATTTCATAGATTCTCATTGAGAAACTGTTAATAGAACAGTATATGATTTCTCAACAGATAACATTTTATTGCGATATTTTAGATTCCGAAACATAGAATTTTGTACAAGTCATGAACGAACAAGATCTGATAGAATTCTAAGCAAAATATATTGATAGAAAATTATAGGATTTCTAGAGGGATAGAATTTCCTAGAAAGGTTTATCAAATGTGTCAGTTCATCCCACAGCTTAAATTACTATTCTGCATAATTTACTATGAATTGTGTAAAACTTTTAGAAATTTTGTTTGAGTTACTCTGGTTTGAAAAATAATAGCAATTAGGATGGAAAATAATTAGAATGGAATAATCTGCTCAAAATTAAACCATTTCAAATTATGTGCAATTGCGTAAAAACTGTTAATCCTTTCAATTTTAGACACAATTTTATTTTTCATAAAAATCTTTAGTATATGAACAATGTGAAATTTAGTTCGCAAAGATCAATTGCAAATGTTCAGAATTGTACCAAAAATGAAATTAATAATTGAAATTAGGATAGAATGCATATTGCGGTGCAGACATTTTTATTTTCGGAAAGCTTGGAAACATTTTCAAGATTATAAATGAAGTATAGTTTTATATTCACCGATAGAACTAAGTATCGCCTTCAAAATAAAGACCACAGCAACAAAGAACCTCATATTTGGCAATTACAGGAAAAACTAATTTGTACGTTAATAAAGAATGTGCTTATCAGTGTATGAAATTATTATTCTGGTGTTTGATAAGAGTTTATAGATGTGACCTCAATTGTTATGTCAATAATTACACGCGTAAAACTCGTTCTGCTGGGACATTCATGTTTATATTTCACATATTTAAACTTTCCACAAATAAACATTCCTGCGTCGTAATATGCATTTTATCCTAATGAATATTATTTTCTATTCGTTGTTCCATCAGAAGTTTTCCATTGAACCTAAATAAAAAATTTAATAATACAAGACTCGTATTAAATTTTATTTCTCGCATTGCCGTAAGTTTCTATCAAATTCTATTCCTACAAACGTCATATATATTGCCACAGGACTTGCATAAAATCGTATATACTAGAATTTTAAGTATATTATTTAATTTACATTATTAGCATACTTCAGAAACAAAAGCATCACTACGAACCACCGTCATGCTGCGAACAGAATGTACGTATTACTCAAATACTTTTGTAGATTATGCTCCCCTATACCTGGTGTTCCTCGTGGCCACCCGTTCTCTTCTTCTTCTTCTCTTGACACACAACATCCTCCTGCCAGTCATTCTCTTCCTGCCAGATCTCAATCTGCACAGATGGTCTCCTTCTCCTTTCGCCGAACCTCCTCAACGGACAAGGTCCAGGTCTCCTTCTGCCAAAAATATAGCTCCACCTACCAGGCTTCCTTCTTTTGACGGACATGGATATGAACTTGAGCAAACTTCAGTTTATTTGGCTTACTCCCAGTAAAAATCTGCACCAGCGATTCGGACTTCGAAGATACTCTTTTACTGCTAATAAACGAATTAAAGTTCTCATAGCAAATAGAGGCTTCAGGCCCGTGCCACTCCAAGAAAAAATTATATTATCAACATTCGATGGTGACATATTTGCAATATTGTCGAGTATTGATACTCTTTCTGGAATATATAAACATATTTGACACATCAAATCCAATAAACGAACAAAAATAAACATGAAAAGTAGCACGATTACCCCATTGACTTCAGAAGAAGTTGAGGAAGTTCCAGTAGGCATCTATCGCTCAATCTTAGTTCATTTTACAGTGAAACAGGAAGATATTCCTCCTTCAATCTCACAGACTTCGGGAAACGGGGAAGAGCCGCGTCTTCAAATGGATATAAGAACGAAGACGCGTCACTGAATAGAATATTCCAAGTTAATCGTTTATACGATCCACGAGCTATTGCAATTCCTCCTATTGCAATTCCTAAAAATCAAAATACAAAAATTTGTTTCTTTGGACAAAAATAAAAAAGAGGAAAGAAAAATCGATCGTTGAATTCTTGTTTTGTTTTCAGGAATTCTATACATTGACTTGATTATTGGACGTTAAATGGGATTTTGAATTTGATTTAGTCTGATCTAAAATTCTTGAATTTCAGTTTTGAGATAATGTGCATCTCGGAAGATTTGTAAATCAACATAAAGATAAGCTCAAGAAATATATAGTTCTGCCAATCAGTGGTGTAGCTGTGAAAGGCCCGTTGGGGGGGGGGGGGGCCAATTCAATCATAGAAACAAATCTTCATCGATGTACAACGACCGACGGAAACTATACAAATTGTTTTCATGGTAATTCCGTCTTTATCGATGCCCTGTATGATAGGAATCTACGTTCTTGATAAATTTAAAAGCAACATTAATTTAAACACTGGGAACATGTCTTCGCTGAAATAGAGGAAGCACCTGTGATAAGGGTCATAAATGAAGAAGATGTGCCAGCAGAAGTGAATATGATGTACATAAATTATATACAAACATTTAACAAAAATCAGGACATGAGTGAAGATGAAATCAAAAAATAAATAGGTGCAACGTACGCAAGTGAAAAGTGAAGGAGGAAGATGTTTCGACCACATGATACAAGGAAATGGAGATCATGTTATTACTTTCGTTGATGGCATATTGATAATTTCGAAATTCAAGACCCAGAATTTATTCACTTAGAACAAATATTAAATTGACTCAACGCATGCGGAATGACCTTGAACTTGGATAAATCAATTTTTTTAAGACAGAAACGAAATTTCTTGGCTTTATACAAACAAAACAAGGAATGAAACCTGACCTAGAGAAGCTGAAGGTGATCCGTTGATTTCCCACCTCCTGAAATATCAAACAACTCACAGGATTCTTAGGATTGATAAACTTTCACTGAAAATTCAGCAACAAGCGCGCTGCAGAGACGGTCTTGTTACTGAAATTCGAAATTCAAAATTGCCGTTGCGGATTTTTAGCAGGAGTTAGGCGAATAAATTAAAGTGGGTCAAGTCTATATTTAAGTCCGTCAGAAGAGGGAAATCTGATAGTTGGACATATATAGCTGACAGGAGGAGGCAGCGGCGGCACTTGTTGAGAAGGTCCAATCGGAGACGGAAACCTGAGCGGATAGTGAGGTCTGGCAGGAGGAAAAAACTGGCAGGAGGAGAAAACTGGCAGGAGGATCTTGTGTGTCAAAAAAAGAAGATGAGCCGCCAGAAGGAACACCAGGAATAGGTACGCAATTGGGCGAAAATTCACACTGTGAATGTAACTCCGCAAGAAGAAACCTACGATTGAATTTTTTTAAAGAACGAATGTTTTTGCATTACTGTTAATAGTTTGCAAAATCGACCAGCTAATGCATTCTGTTCTGATAATGAAAATGGTTCATAGTGATGCTTGTGTTGTTCAAGTGTTGATAGGAATTGTACATTTTGATAAATTTTTGAGACTTCCAATAAGAAATAGTAATAATACATTTTGGTATTTAGTTAGTTTCTTGGATTCACTCAAAAGCAATTTCACTTATAAAAGTATGAAAGGGCTTTCAATTTAGTCCGTCTATATATTTTCTTTCGCTTATAATTCTAATTGAATAATGATGAAATTTAAGAATTTTAAATTTGATTAAAGTCAAATTCAAAATCCTATTTAACGTCCAATACTCAAGTGAGTGTATAGAATTCCTTGAAATAAAACAAGAATCCAACTAAAAAATTCGGAAGGCCACAACAAAATGCTCCTATTGCAATTCCTAAAAACAAAAAAATTTGTTACTTTGGGCAAAAATGAGGAAAGAAAAATGAGAAAGCAACCAACCAAATCCCCCCTTGCCACATAGTGTTTCATAATTTGTTGTCTGAATAAGGTTTCCTAGATTTTCGATGAGATATTTGACGTATTTATTTTGGACAAACTCTAATAGGGTTAGAAAAATAATAGTAATTAGGATAGAATACATATCGCGGCACAGAAATTTCCAATTGCTGAAAGTTTAAAAACGTCCTATAAAATTATGATACTCTATAGTATTATATTCAACAGAAGAACTAAGAATTATCAGTATGATAAAGACCACGGTATGAACGATCCTCATTTTTTGCAGAGGTAAAAGTGATTTACAAGTTAATAAAGAATTGGGTTACCAGTGCACTTAATTCGTATTCTGCTGTTTTATTAGAGTATCTATCGGGTATCTTAATCACAATCTCATGTTTTACAGGCGTCAAGCTTGTCCTTCTGAGATATTCATGTTTATATTTCATAAATCAGGCCAAGGAAAGAAATTTAGTTTCCGCATTAGAGTCTATTTTGGGAGTATCATTGTCGCTTTTGTTTCTTGTGCACAATTCTTAATTTAACCAATAGCCAAACAATCAAACTATGAACCTAATTCTGCAAGAAGAAGGCGACGATTACATTGGCAATAGATTAAAATAGTTTCACGATTATTCATTATAATAAACTGAAATTTAAAATTCAAAGATTTTTCGGGTTTCAATCCTGTGCGAAACTATGAATGTTGCTGACGTTTCGTGAACATTGCAGTTCACTTCTTCAGGGCTGACCTGAAACTGAAGTTTCAGGTTATGTTGTTCTTATATATGTATTCTCTACAGTGCCTGTGATTGGCTAGAGCGCCTCATGGTGGGGGCTGGTCGAACTTAATTGGCCTATCAAGTCTTTTTAAAAAAACCCGGGAGGACGAAAAGCCATCTCAGATTGATATTATATCCATTGTCCCTATCGATGTTATTAGGGTGTTTTAAGATTTCGAGTGCTTCTCTATGTTTTCTTGGAAAAATATTGTACGTTTTTGCGATGACGGTTGTTTTGTCAAATAAAATGCTATGTCCTGTTTCGATATCATGCTCAGCTACTGCTGATTGCGTGACGTGTTTTAGCCTGACTTTCCTCTCATGTTCCTTTACATGTTGACAAACAAATTAATAAAGCAGTGAGAAGATACATTAAAAAAAAAAACAAATCAACACAACCTACTAAAGGAAAAAGAGAGAAAAAGTACCACCATCCTACCCCACATTCAAGGTATCACAGAACAAAGGGAAAGAATTCTCAACAAACACAACATCCAAACTATATTTAGGCCAGCTGCGAAAATAAGACAACTTTTAAACAACTCTAAAGATAAAAAGGAACCTTTCAGTGATCTGGGAGTTGATAAAATCCCTTGTTCTTGTGTCAAAGTCTATATTGAAAAAACCGAGAGGGCGGTAAGTCAACGTGTAAAGGAACATGAGAGTAAAGTCAGGCTAAAACATGTCATGCAATCAGCAGTAGCTGAGGATCATATCGAAACAGGACATAGCATTTTATTTAACGAAACAACCGTCATCGCAAAAACGCCCAATATTTTTCCAAGAAAACATCGAGAAGCAATCGAAATCTTAAAACACCCTAATAACATCAATAGGGACAATGGATATAATACCAATCGGATTTGGTTTTCCATCCTCCTGGGATTTTTAAAAAGACTTTATTGGCCAATCAGGTTCGACCAGTCCCCACCATGGAGCGATCCGGCCAATCACTGGCATCGTAGAGAATACATATATAAGAACAACATAGCCTGAAGCTTTAGTTTCAGGTCAGCGCTGAAGAAGTGAACTGCAATGTTCACGAAACGTCGGCAACATTTATAGCGTTGCACGCGATTGAAACCTGAAAAATTTTGAATTTAAATTTATTACGACAATTACATTTTTTCCAAGAAAGAATGCTCTTGCATTACTAATAATAATCAACAAGAATTCCCTCAAAAATGCTCAAAAATGCTGTTCGTTTCATGAAATTCGTTCGTAGAGATGCTTGTTGTTTTTCAATATTTTCTTTTTGAGATTCGTGTTCTATCAGAAAGTAACAGTTGCTGTCATGTTGACGTTTCAATAATAATTTAAAATTTGAAAATATTGGTTCATCTAATAAATTTTTATTAATTGTGAAAACAGCTCTTTTAAATTTTTAAATATTTATGCAATTGTCTAAAGTAATTAATCATTTAGGTGTTCAATTGATTTCTCAGACTGACTTCAAAGTTATCCCACTTGTAAAAGTATTAAAAGTTTATGAATTTACTCTGACGGTAATTTTGTTTAGGTCATGGACACACTTTTATTTCTGATAGAAATGCGATAGAGATGCTATTCCTGTTTTATTTCAGGTTTCTCAGATCGATGACCTATATTAATCAAAACTTTTGTCCTCTACAAGGTCGAAGCTAAAAAAAAAATCACTTTTATTTTCAGTTTTTATTTATCAGCTTTGAAAATTTATTGTCTCGATAAATGATTAGGATACCAAATTAGCGGACGCGACGAATATCGTATTTTTAGATAGGCAGAAATTTAAATTTCAGATTCAAAAACGTTTGACGATTACTCAACAACCACATGATCTTTATTTTTCTTCTTGGTTCAGATTCAGTGAATATGATAAACTCCTGAGTAAATAAATTAAAAAAGATTTTTGGAACAATTAACTATATTTGCCAATCAGTGAAACGTAAGATTTCGAACCGATTCCTGGACTTTCAAACTTCACTTATGAAAATGAATTCTTCCATTTACTTTAATATGAAAGCTGAAACTGTTCTACAATATTCTATACGTCGAGGAATCTTATACTCTTCTGTTAATTTTTTTATTATTTAAACTCTATAATATCTTGAACGCACCATAGTCATATTAAATCCGCTGATAGAAGTCTCTAATTTTTCCACCAGGAGTAAGATTAAATTAAAATTCGATATTCTGATATTTAATCAACAATAATTAAAGAAATCGTTCAACTATTATTTTAATTTTGGATAGTTTAATATTCTGAACACTTTATTCAGAATAGTTATTCATACTTGGAGATCTAAGCAATTTATAAAGCTTCGATTACAATTATGTATTTCAATTTGTATCGTTTATAAATAGAAATAATTGTTAAACTATTACGGATCTTGATTCGGAAATTGAATTTGAAAACAAGCGATTAAATATCAAGAGAATCAAAAATGAAAATATCTGAATCGAAGCTTTCAAAATTATGAACGTAAATAAAGTAAAAAAAATCATTTGTGTAAAAATATTAGAATAGTGTATTTCTTATTTCTACATTTATATAAATTCAATTGTGAAGTTGTACCATTTTTTTATTCACATGGCACAAGGGGGTAAAAATTCTGCAACATAAGAGAACCTGTATGGATTCTATGAAATAATTCTTACTGTACATAATTTTTTTGAACTAAGAATCAATTTTTGGGATTCAGGAAATAATATTAAAATTTTATATCTTGGTCAATTATTAGTAGACTCACAAATTAGTAAAATTTAGTAGTCCTGAGTAAATAAATTCGGTATCCTTGAATTAGCTAGTAACTATATTTTTTACAGAACAATATCGAATTCCGCCAATCAACTATAAGGATGGAGATAAACTGATGCATCTACATCGAGGAATCTGGTATGCGATTGGAACAGTTCACAAAGGGAGATTGCTTGAATTAGAACCATTTATGAGGGGTAATTTAAAAACTAAAATATAACTTGAAGAAAATATTAGAGAATTCTGCCTAGAAAGACTAGTTTTTTCCCTAAATAGGGAGTGTTTTATGCTCTTGTATCACATATAACTATTATACACGTGGTAAAGTGCCTAGTACTTTTAAGCCAATGATTTTTTCAATTCTTTAACTTAATCAATAACTATAATTTACAAACACAACCAGGTCGGCAAGTAGAAATTTATCCTACAGAGGGTAATCTATTGTCGCATAAAATATGGCCAAAGTTGAGATATATGGCCATTGCAGGATATTCGAGTAATCTAGGGCTTCTGTCGAGTCTGCCCCCTGACAATATACCATCTAAAAAAAAGATATTAAAGATCTGTGCCTAAAGTGTCCAGAATTTTTTAATGAGGATTACTTTGGGGCTTTAAAAAACAATTTTAGTCCCAGGTGAATTAATTAAAAAATTTATTTTGCATAAAACCACGTGTTAATATTTAACTGTTTTTAAATAATTAAGATTTAATTTTTGGACCATAATCAAATTTTTGTTGTGCAATGAAGAAATTCAAAATATATATTTTGCAACACTAGTGTAGAATAATTTACTTAGTAGTTTTTAATTACGTACCTACTAATGGTTGAAATAATAAGCTTTTATATTTTTTCTTACAGAAAATTTGGAGAAATTCAATAAAAAATATTAAAAGTTCTAATGAACTATTTACAATAATTAGTATAAATAATAAAGCCTGTCTTAGACATATCTGGATTGGATCAAGGCTTTGATGAGTTTAATAGTTTGTTAAACTTTCTGCTCCTCTCCTGGGTGTTTTTTCCACAAGTGGGTTTTTACGGCCAGGGTGCACTGAAGCACAATCGTACGGAGGTGCAGGCAAATGCGGGAGCTTTTAAAAATGTAGCTGTTAAATAAATAGTTTTTCATGTATTTCTAAGTTGACTTATTTCGTAACCCTTCACCTAGTCTGACTAAAAGTTTATTTGACCGCCGATGTAAAAATATTTCGTCTTGGGTTTGTCTTCAAGGTTTCAAGATTGTCTCATAAGCCAGACTTGTCTGAAGACATGCACCTTTTTGTTATGCCTTGGCTGCAGTTTTCGCTCGCTTAGGCCATTTAGGACTTTATGCCAATAAAAAAGCGACTAGATAATCTGGACTTAAATTTGAAAGGCATGCTGTTGTTTATTGTTTATAATAGAGATTTACAATGAAAAGGATCGAAATCTGTGGGTTCCAACGAATTTGGCAATCTAGTTTCTTACAAAAAGATTAAAATCATAGTTTTCTATAAAAAAAGTCACTAACAAATTTTTGGATCTAACTTAGGCGAATAATTTTGTTATTCGACATTTTATTGTACCTTGTGTCGTTTTTCCTAAAATTTAATATTATTATTTTCAAGGTTATTTTTCTTGCTTAAAACAAAAACTACGCGTGCCAAGAAACCAAGAAATGGTTCAGGAAGCATTTGTAAATTTAATTTACCCAAACCATTTAGCCAAGCCTGTTCCAATTTGTAATTAGTATTACTCAGAGATTGTCAACTGAGATATCTATTTCTTCGAAACTGAATAACTTTTGCTGATCAAATTTTTTACGTTTAAATCAGCAATACGTCATCTCAGAAATTAACTTCTGTCCTATCATTACATGGTGATTTCGATTTTTAAAAATATTTCTTCGCTCTCCTGAAAAATTCCGATTTTGTTGGTTATCTCGTTCTGTACTGCCAACCCTCATTTTTAAACGAATAGTGTAATAGTTGAATTTTCAACTAAAAACTATCACTTTTTAGCCCAAAATGGAATTCAGTCAAGAAAATTAATTTTCAGCAAAAAAAATCAACAAAATAGTTGAAAAAACCGTACCAGTACTGCTCTATTCATTTGGAGTGCTTTCATGAACGAAGGACGAGCTCAGATCCCTCGACATGCGGTCATCACGAACCTGAACAAAAGCTAGCACCTAAAGTCGCCGTTCCGTGACTTTACATTTCACACTGACAAGGTGGTCACGGAATACTGAACCTCGAATGTCTTCACAACATGATAATTCTGGCTACTGACTTGATACTTCTCCTCTTCCTTCTCCTTGGTGCTGGTGATTTTAGAGTCGGCCGGAGTTGAAAATTCGATCTCGAATATAGTATGTTTCTCGAAGTCTTGATGAACGATGTCTGGTCTCGAGTGTGCAATAGAGACTGCTGTCGGAAAAACGTTGTTCCAGAAAATTTGGCACTTCTCGTTTTGGACAATTGACTTTGTCTCCCTCAGAGCGTTCGGTAGGTCAGTTCATTTTCAACGCCGTAAGGGCGACAAAGATGGTAGTAAAACACTCTTAGAGCCGCATTATGTCTATAGAGATACGTAGTTTCCTCGTGATAAGGATAGCTGGATAGTATGTGTTCTAGGTACTCGCAGTGTGTGAATGACACGTTCTACACCTATCGCTGAGGACATTTTAACGTAAAATACGGTCACGGTATATTATGGTGGAAAAGACTCCGTCCTGGTACTTCAAAATGAAACTCTCTGTACCTAAGTGGAGTCTTGATGCTCTACGGAAAGCAAAAGTTGGCTTCTTGGAGAAGGGCTGATCTTCTACATTTCTGGGAAAGTTACCGTGCATTTTCTTGTCGAGAAGTTATCGGCGGGATTTTTCGACCTCTGCTTTTTTACTTGGGCTTTTAGAAAGTGAGGTATCTAGATGAAGTAATGCACTTTCCTCACTCTTGATGTTAAAATTCAGACTAAGGGTCTCGAACGCCTGCTCCGTGATTTTGTAAAGGAATGCTTCTTTGTCCATCATCTCGTGTTTCCTGACGATTTTTAGGAGAGGATCTCTCCCACTTGTCACAATGTATAAGCTGTACTCAGAACAATTCGGTTATGAAGACATTGGAGATTCAGAAGTTCGCGCCCGCCTTGACGGCGTGGGATGTATCATCGCGGAACGGACGAAATAATATGCAAGCTCTTCTGCATATGCATGATCTTACGCGAGGCGATATCGAGGGCCGCAAGCTCGTGCTTCGTCCATGGAACTACCCCAAACGAGTAGAGTAGAACCGGGACGGCAAGAACATGAGTCGCAGATAGCTTTTTCAACGTCGACAGATTGGAAGACCAAATCTGTCGAAGAAGATGCTTAATCTGCTTCAGAGAGACTCCTTCACGGATTTTATGTCCTCCTATATTCTGCTCCTTACATCAGATAACACCCGTATTTTGTCAACAATGTGCTGCTTAATTGTCAGCAGCTTTTACTTGTTCAATGTATGATGGTTTCTTTTTTTTTGGAGAGGAGGTGAAAATGCATTTATGCACTGAGTGTGGGACTCGACTTAAAAACAGTACTACTTCAAGGACATGGGGGTAAGGTCAGTAAGCCGTGCTTCGGCTGCCACTTTTGGGAGCCAGCTTAGCATTCTTTCAATCATCATCCAACCAGGATGCACGCATCGTTCTCAGTAGTGTGGTGGTACCACACAACGGGCTCGTCGGCCATCGGCATCCTGGTTGGGTACTGTTCTTCTAGGCAGCGCGTCCTTGAGGCTTCCTCGCCGAGGTTGCCTCACGGAACGCCCTGCACCTCATTGTCCCGGGCCGATGGTCTGTCCGTGGCGCAGTGGTAGCACTGCGGCTTACTTTCGCAGCCGCAGCCCTATGGCCCTCCTTGCCACATCTCCAGCAGGCCGTCGTACGGTCTGGGCCTTCGCAACCGGCTGCCATATGGCCGAAGCCTAGGCAATGGTAGCACCGAACCTTTTCCGTTTTTTTGTGTACACGACAGGACACCCACCCCCCCCTTCAGGTGTCCTGTGTGCACTAACCTCGCAGTCAATTCCTCTGGCAGCTCCACCAAAGCCTTCAGATTGCCTCTGAAGGGTCTTTTCGTGAGGCTGACCTTCACACTTTCCACACACTGTTTACCGAAGTGGCTTCTAACAGCCGCTTCGACCTCTTCTGTATCAGTGGTTGAGTCGAGGTCCAAGACCTCGATCTCGATTCGGGAGACGAGCTCGCGCACGCTACCCCCTCCACCAGCCGCCTCCCTAACGACAGCCAAAAATTCGGCTCTACCCTTCGTTGCAGGTCCGAATTCCACAAGGACCTGCAGCGGTTTCCTTTGCCTTCTTTGGCGTGGACGTCGCTTTCGCTGCAGCGTTGCGTGTCCTCGCTTTCTTGCTCGCCAGTCTTGGTTCACTTGCCTCAACGGGGCTCAGAGTGGGCTCCCGCTCACGCTTCCCAAGTTTATGAGCGGGAGTTTCCACGGCTTTTACAGTCTGAGTCCCCGCTTGGCTCATGTTGTTCCTCACCTGTTCACTATGGCTCTTTTCGAGCTGTGCCTTTAGCCGCTCCATGCGGGACCTCTCTCCTTCTTCGCTTCTTTTGGCAAGCGAATAAGGAACGTACCAGACATAATTCACGTTAGTTCTGGTGCATTCTGCCACTTTCTCCGTCATCTCTTGCGCCTCACTAATACCCTGCCTTATTTTCAAAAACATGTTAGTTTTTGAGTCAGAGAATTCTCTCATGTCTTGCAGAACTTCCTCCAACCTCTGAACATATTCAAGTGTCATCTTGAATTGCTCGTGCACTCTCGCGATGCCATCTCTTGCCTCCTTCTCTGGCGACTCCTCAATCACGTCCATAGAACCTCCCAACTCCTCATATACGCTAATGCATATAATACTCAGCTTTCTTAGATACGCTTGCTTCTTTTCGTCGACGGCTACGTGGATTTCATCCTTTCACCACGCATCACAAGACATTCTTCCTACAACCGCAGTACCACACACTTTCGTCGCACTCCTAACAATCATATCCCGGAGCATAGTCCATGCGCCCTCTATACCTTATTGCGTATTAGCGTTTCCCAAGTTGCCCTATCTATGCGTTCGTATATCTCATTCTTAAAATTCATATGCACTTCCGATTTCTGTAAATTCTCAATCTTGATTCGCGTCTGTTTCATCTTTTTGGTTTTCTTTCTTCTCCATCCTTGACCTACGTTCATTTTGGAGACTAAGAGGTCATGATTCACTTTACATTCAGAACCCCTCATAACCCTTGTTTCATTTACTAGCTCTGTGAGTCTTTCCTCTGCAACAATAAACTAAATTATACTGAGGCTATCTCCCCAAAATTACCTAGCACCCTTTCCGTATCCTGACGTTGGACTCCAACCCATCCATTCATATCTCCTAGTGGAATGATTCTTTCCTTATGGTCGCAAGTACCCATAGTATCATTTGGAGTGTCCCGAAAGGCATATTTTACTTCACTTATTTCACCATAAGCTGGGGCGTAGCACGCCATGATAAATAATTTCACTTTCATTCTAACCCACAGCAATCTGGGAGATACAAATCCATGCTTTTTGTCATGATGTCTTGCACTCTCATTCATAATCAGACTGACCCCTTGACTACCATGTGATTTACTATCTACTTCTGACCATAGTTCGAGTCCGTTCTTCAACTTCTCATTTTCTATCACTCTAATGTCGCATCCCTTTTTCTTTCTTTCATGTACAAATAAAATAGCTATATTCCTTACGCACATAGATCCTTGTTCCTCTTTCCTTTAGACCATTCACTATTGTTTTTATTATTCATTGTTTAAAGTATACGCCCAAATACGAAATTAATGCAAGAAATGTATTTTTCGAGTCAAAATCATCTCCAAAATAATTAGACGATCGTCTTAAGGTGGAGAATCTACTTATAACGTCGAAGTTCCACTAAACTTCACTCAATGGAGGGGGAATGCATGGACAGAACTAGAACCGAAAGAGTCATGATTGGCTTGTTGGATACTGAGAGAGGGACAAGCCTTCAGCAGATCAGTAAGAAAAATATACGAGTTATATAAGAAATATAATATCTAATATTATATATATATATATAATATAATATAATATAATATATAAGAAAAATACGGTTCACGCAACGTTTTATTGCACCTTAAGTCCATTCCAACATCCAAATATACATATAGTAATTTTATTTAATAATGAGATCATCGCTGTGGTATATATACAAATGTAACATACACAAGCATCTCTTGTCAGTTGGAGCTCAGGATCATCTTTGAAAATCAGTTCACAGTCCCCAAGAAAATGATGATTTTTATGTTTACTCTGCTGGTGTTTACTTCTATGATGTTTCTAAATTCTGTTGGTAAGTAGAATTGAATACCAAATCTATCATATATTAAAAAATCATACATCCACATATCAACTATAAAAAAAATTTGGTTTTTCGTAAAGCGCATATGCTTCGAAATAGTTGAGACATACCTTATCATTTTACGTAATTCAACGTGCTGCATAATTATGTGTTCACTAAAAAAAGTACCTTGTCAGTTTTTATAAATTATTTGTGATTATATTTTGTTATGAAAACAATTTGAATGCATTACCACGTGGACTTTGACGTGAATGTCCACGTCGTCATTTTCACCAGGGATGCCAACATATGTTCAAAAAATGTCACTTTTCGTATTTTTTCTTCCATATATATCGGTATCTATTCTGTTCATGAGTGGAATGTAATAGAATACTAAATCAATTATATATTAAAATATCGTAAACCCAGATATCTACTATATTCATAAATTAGTTTTTCGTACTTCGAAAAAGTTGGAACACATGCTATCACAGTACGTTTTCCATCGTGCTTCCATTCTTTCTTTGATATAAGGTCAAACTGATATTTGATTAAAAGAAATATTGATCAGATTTAAAAAAAAATTTTCTGATTTTACCACACCATTGTCTCATCAATTGTTATACAGTAATGTGTTATAAATTATTTGTTAGTATATTTTTTTATGAAACCAATTTGAAAGCATTACCACATATATGTATATTTCAACGTAAATGGACCAATGAGAAATTTTTGGGGTTTCTCGAAAAAGTTCGTTAATGAAAAATCCCTATATTTCTTCTTACAGAATCATATGACAAAGTATTCCATAAGGGACAGGAATATTATGTACCTCCTGGCGGAAGGACTCATACACATGAATCTATAACTTATATTCCTGACGGTAATTATAAAACTAAAAAAAAACAGTTGTTTTTCTTGAAGGAAAGGAAATTTTTTTCTAATAAAAATGATAACGTAATGGAAACTATGAATGAATGAAACCACTAATTTTATTAAATTATAAAACAAAGACGCACGTGATTTTTTTTGCCCTAGTCAATTTTTAAATTAAAATATAAAATAATTATTAATATAAAATGTATGTACTTCATAGTATCTATTATCTGACATAACAGAACTCAAGTTGTTAAAAAATGGGTAATTTTTTTGAAAGCCAATGATTGTTTATTAAAAGTATGCCAACACGATAATGAATTGTAAAAAAATTGTAAATTTAATGACTCTGAATGATAATCTGATGACGAAGAGCACACTAAATTACACACAGAAAAATGTTTGTGTGAATCTAACAAATTTTTTGTTGATATATGGCAAAACAAATACTTTTTTGAATTAAACAAATATTTGTTTGATATCTATTCAAATATAATGTATTTGATTTAAGCACGACGCAGTTTAACTCAAACAAATTTTAATTAAATCAAACAAATTCTATCTTTGATATAGGGAAAAAACTGTTTGATTTAAACAAACATTATTCTGAGTGTACCAACATATGAGAACATTTCCTTTAACCGTTTGAAAATGCATACTCCACTTCAATGACAAATATCTGTGCAGAAAATAAATCTACGACTCTGTAAGTCGAATCATTTGAGAGATTAGAAAATTTTGCATCGAATCAGCCTGCGCTGTAATTATTTTAATGAACAAGTCAAAAAATTTTAGTTTCAAAGTCGTTGAATCCTCAATCAAAACAGATTAATTTTCAACCAAACAGTTGCATTTTTAACCAGAAATGATGAGTTTTCAACCAAGAAGATTAATTCTCTACCAAACACTATGAATATTCAAGAAAATACAAAAATTTTCAACCAAACAGTTAAATTTTACTAGAAAAAATCAATTTTCAATTAAAAATATCAATTTTCAACCAAAATTGGAATAGTCACATTTTTAGTTTATGAAAATTAATTCTTAAGCCAAAAAACAATTGTGGTTAAAAGCAGTTAAATTTTCAACTCAAAAAGATGAATTTCCAACAGTATAGTTACATTTTCAACAAAATTCATGAATTTTCAATTAAAATGATGAATTGAAAAAAATCCATTTAAAGAAAAGAGTTCAATATTCTCTCAAAGAACTTAACATTGGATTTTTTTGTTGAATATTCATTTTCTTTTGAAGATTCATTATTTTAATTAAAAATTCATCAATTTGGTTCAAAATGTAACTATTCTATTGAAAATTCGTCCTTCAGGGTTGATAATTCTACCATTTTGAAACAAAAATTCATTTTTTTGCTTGAGAATTAGTTTTTTTAAAACTAGAAATTCAAATATTCCAATTTTGGTTGAAAATTAATATTCTTAATTGAAAATTGTTATTTTCTAGTGAAAAATTGAACTATTTGGCTGAAAATTTATGCGTCTTCTTGAAAATTCATCCTTTTTGTTCAAAAATGCAACTGTTTGGTAGAAAATTAATCTGTTTTTGTTTGAGGATTCAAATATTTTGTTGAAAATTAATTTTTTTGATGAAAATTCATATTTTTGTTCAGAAAAGTAATACTGTTTGTTGAAATTTCATCTTTTTGGTTAAAAATGTAACTATTCTGTAACTTTTTTTGTCGAAAATTAAACTGTTCTGTTAAAAATTCACCCTTTTGAATTGAAAATTCAGTCAAAATTTAATTTTCTTCGAAAAATTGCATCTTTTTGGCTTAAAAATTCAAGGATTTAATTTAAAGTTCAACTATTTTGTTGAAAATTCGTCTCTTTGCCTGGAAAGTTCAACTATGTGGGTGTCGGTGAGCCAATGTCATTTTTTTGAGTTGAAAATTCTATCTATTATAATTTTATTTGAAATAATTTGTAAACGTGAAATCCCTCTTCAGCCAAGGGAGATGTTGCCCTCGAGGGAGGGGGGGGGCACTAATAGCCAAAAATTGGTAACTTAGTTTATGGACAACTCCTTAGTACATTTTAGTTTTTCTAAGTTTATGGAGTTTTTCATCTTTGTAATAATTAGAAAATATATATTTTTTTCAGTGACAAAACCTGAGCAAGTCATTGGTCTTGCTCATGATGAACTCTTGCGTAACGGACATCCCATTGGAATATTCGAAAACCGACCTGCTACGGCTCTACAATTTGGAATGCCAGTATTGTATAAACTAAATGGACAAAAAAGATACAGTAATTAAAAAAATTGTTTCCTCGCAAAGTGAAGTCAATTTTTAGTATACATAATTTTTTCAAAGTAATGAAGATTTTTTAAGATTCACAATTCAGTAAAAAATTCATGCAGTGAAGGATATTAAGGATATTTTTAATTTTTAAATTAACTAATGACTATTTTTTCTTACTGGAACAGGTCGACGAATCGAATTACTCGCAGCAATACCATATGATCTTTTGAAACGCAATGGCAAACTTGTTGCAGTATTTGAAGAAAATTTTGGATTTCGCGCTCTTCGTCAAATTGACTCGTAACTAGGGTGGTGCCATCGGTACCTGCGCACTGAGCGCAGAATGCAAGGAAGCGCAATTCACACGCAAAATTACCTAGAGAAATGTAGCAATTTTGCATTTCAAATAAAAATATTACCATTACCAGCCTCGAAGTAACGACTAATGCAACAATTTTTTAATTTCCCTTCAAATATATTTTCTAACTTCTTCAAAAACGTATAACATTTCAATAGATTTCGTGGCATTTGAAAGATTTTAGGATATTATACAAAATGCCAAGACATTTTTCACATTTCAAACATTTCTAGGGATGTAAAAGGGTGAAAGAAATTATTTGAAATTTTGAGCACTTCAATTTTCAATCAAGAAGAATAATTTTCTGCCAAAAAAGACGAATTTATAACAAAAGCGCATAATTTTCAACAGAATAGTTCAATCTTCAACCAATAAAATAAATATCTCACAAAGTTGTTTAACCTTTCACCAGGCAGTTGAATTTTCAACCAAAAAAGATGAATCAATAGTTAACTTTTCAATTTAAAACAATTAATTTTTAGCGTAAAGTAGTTAAACCGCGGTTTTGAATAAAATAGTTGAACCCACAACCAAAAAATAATAATTCTTTGTCAAATAGTTGCATTATGAACCAAAAAAATGAAATTTCCACTTAAAAAGATGAATTTTTCACCAAGAAATCAAATTTTAAACAAAATAATTAACTTTCGACCAAAGAAATGATTTATCAACCAACAAAATTAATTTCTAAGAAAGCATTCCACTTTCAACCGAACAACTTACCACTTTCCAACCAAAACGCAAAACTTTCAGCACAAGAATTAAATTTGTAACCAAGAAAGAGTATCCAGTCAAAAAGAAACAAAATTCAAAGAATTTGTTAAATTTTCAAGTTGGAAAGCCAAATTACCTACAAAACAGTTAAATTTTCAAGCACACAGTTCATTTTTAACTAAATAGTTGAATTTTCAACACAACAAATTAATTTTTGATGAAGAAGATTCATTTTCTACCAGAAAGGAAGAATTTTCAACAAAATACATGAATTTTTCACCAAATAGTTGAATTTGCAACTCAAAAAATATTTATTTTTAACAAAATAGTTCAATTTTCAACAAAAATGTTAGAATTATCAATCAAAAGAGACAAATTCTAAATCAGAAAAAAATTAGCAGACTTTGGAATTGAAAATAATTAGATTTCAACCAAAAAAAAAAAGAAAGATGAATTTTCAAAACAAATAAAAGACCAATTTTTCACTAAGAAAGATTTGTCAGTCAAAAAAATAAAAAAAATCAATCAACTCAATTGTTGGACTCTCTAGACAAAAAGTCAACTTCTCTGCAAAACAGTTGAATTTTCAACAAAAAAGTTAATTTTACAAAAAATAGTTAAATTTTCAACCAAAGACATGAATCTTCAAACAAAACATAATTTTTTCTACAAAATAGTTAATTTTTCAGTCCGAAAATACATTTTCAGTTAAAAAAATTAATTTGCAACTGTAAAAAAACGAATTTAAAATAAAATAGTTAAATTTTCGACAAAAGAAATTAATTTTTCAACCAATAATATTAGTTTTCTATAGCATAAAAGACTAATTGTTAATCAAAATATATGAATTTTCAAACAAAATTAATCTTTAATTATAAAAAGATGAATTTTCAAACAAGAAGAATAATTTTCTAGTAAAAAAAGATGATTTTTATTCATTTATTTAATCATTCAACGGGCAACGCCCTTTATTACATATGAAAAAGGAACTAAATATAATGTGAACTAAATATAAAAGTTAGAGTAGTAAACAAAAGAGCGCACAAGCCGGTCCATGAATGGAAATTATATACCTACTGTTTTAGTCTCTGAGTATCGCTGTGAGTCTGTTCTTAAACCTAGATGAAAATGAGTCGAAGAAATCTAAGTCCGGAAAGTGGTTAGCTTCATTACAAATGCGTGTTAGAGTACTATTTCCGCCATAATTTGTTTCGTGTGATTTCGGGTTGGCTATGATATTTCTCTCAGTCCTGAGCATGTACTCATTATAGCAACGCTCCAATAAAAAATTATATCTCGCCCTCAAGACTGAGAAATTCTCATAGTCAGTGTGATCTCTCGTTCTCTTGTATACTAAGTGCGCAATCTTCTTGGCAATTACGAGATCTTTAAGCTCGTATGAAAACCAAGAAGGGTAGGTTGAGGTATGACCCCTGGCGGACCGAACGAACGGAGCGGATACGCTACAGCGTATCTTTATAGTATCCTCTCCGTATCATGCAAGAAAAACTGATTTAAAAAGGAAGATGAACATTTCACTTATTGAAATTCGGATTCTACGTGAAATTTTGCGTTAAAAGGTCACGGAGTAATCGCAATAGTTTTTCTTGCAACATTAAAAACTTTCAAAAAATATAATACTCATCGATAACGTGGACTGAAGGCGACTTCAAACGCATCGTCGACGGATAAAGCCTATGGACTGCTACTGAATGACGATGCGTTTGAAGTCGCCTTCAGCGCACGTCATCGATGAGTATTATATTTATTAAAAGTTTTTAATGTTGCAAGAAAAACTATTGCGATTACTCTGTGACCTTTTAACTCAAAATTTCACGTAGAATCCGAATTTCAACAAGTGAAATGTTAATCTTTCTTTTTTAATGAGTTCTTCTTGCATGATACGGAGAGGATACGATGTGGATACTATAAGGATACGCTGTAGCGTATCCGCTCCGTTCGTTC
This sequence comes from Andricus quercusramuli, assembly GCA_932178445.1. NCBI lineage: Eukaryota > Metazoa > Arthropoda > Insecta > Hymenoptera > Cynipidae > Andricus > Andricus quercusramuli. The sequence goes on from CAKNXH010063217.1 coordinate 35,075, forward strand.
GGTCCGCCAGGGACAGTAATACTTAGGGACATACTCTTCTATCGCAGTGTACAAGTGCATGTATAAAAAGTCAACCATATCGTCGATAATTTCCTTCTTATTAGAGTTGGGACAATTACTGTTAGAAAGGGTTATCGAATTAGAGAGAATATATTTCCAGTCAACATTTTCTAAATACGAGTTGATAAATGCGAAGTTGGCTTTTTTGAAGTTATAGGATACAATGTTATGTGCCAATTCACTGGGTGTAATAGGAGCAGATACATCATAAATTATCGGTGGATGATAGGGATCACAAGGTAGAAAAGGATCCGGTGCCAGAAACGACGAGCAATTATTATAATTGGATAGGATAAGGTCGAGTATTGAGCCGAATTTATTTACTATGGAGTTTTTTTGATAAAGATTTAAAAAGGATATTGTATCTAACATGTTTTGAGCGATTGCATTTTGACAAGAAGAGGAATCAGTATTAATCGAAAAGGGGGTATCCTGATTATTGATTTGGCATTGTTATTCCAGCGAATGAAAGGCATGTTAAAGTCGCCTAAAATGTGAATCGGGTGGTTTGGGAATACATTCGAAACCTCTTCAAGCATATTACAGAAGTCAGTATATTTAGTAATATCAGAGCAAGGAGGAAAGTGAACGGCGCAGAAAATGTGAGAAAAGTTGCACACGCTAATACGAACAAATACAGTTTCAACTGAGTTGGTGTTACAAGGAATGGATACACTATGAAATTTATTTTTAACAGCAATAAGAACTATACCACCTCGCTCATGGCTGCTAGTTAGAGAATTTCTACAGAGTCTATACAATGTGAAATTATTCAAACCGAATTCAGAGTTATTAATGCCAATATGCAACCAGGTTTCGGAAAGAATAATTGTATCTGCTGTACAAGCCGGTATTACCTTCCTTAGTTTGGGTAACTTTGTGCGGATGCCCCGCACGTTCTGGTAGTAGACTTCAAGCAGGCTACAGAGAGATGCTAGAGTATTAGTATCAGTAGAAAACGCTTGAGGTGGTGTAAGAGCCTCACCGACACTATGACATATGTGAGCTTGATTACTAGAAGAGCCTATGGTAGGAGAGCAGTCAGAAAAATCGCAGGAAGGAACACTCAGGCCTTTTTCGACCGTACACTGATCAACACTGGGGCATTGTCTCTGTACACGAGCTTTAGGTCCACTTCTCCTGCCTCCTGTCGCATCTTCAGTGTCTCTTTCAGCTACTGAATCTGTTGAAGCTGCATCTTTGTTCTGTCTTGGGCCATCCAGATGTTGAGATTCTTCTCCGTTGATGCACTCGTTGTCCTTTTCTCTTTTTCTGTGCTCTTCTTTGCAACAAGGAACGAGTGCAAGAGCGCCTGCGCCGCACGCTGAGCCTGGCAACATATTTTTACCGGTCTAGGTTTGAGTAAATCATGAGACAAAGTGCCAAGCCGGAATGCATCAACCTTTGGCAACGAACCTGGGGATAGGATGCTTTCCAGGAACCGTTGGACTTGAGGAGTTGTTGAGTTGGGTTCAGGGGTGGAGCCACCAGGAGAATGTTTGGTCTGACTACGTTCTGGTAACCCGAAAAGGATTAAGTTGCGTCTTCTAGCATTGCGACGCTCCATTTCGTCAAGCACAGAATGATTATTTAAATCAAAAGATTGAAGCGTACCTTCTATGTTCTGAATCCGGACAGTAACACTGTCGAGCGCTATTTCGTTTTGAGTAACTCGTTCCGGAAGCTCATCGAGCTTGTTTTCTATGGATTGGACAGTGTCAAGCACTTTCTGGTTGTCCTCTGATAACTTGGATTGAAGTGCAGTTTGGAGTGTTCTGATAGCAGATTGAATAATCCTGTTGATGTCTTCCAGGTCGAAAGCCCGAGTTGGAGATGGTGGTCGAGAACCACAGCAACGGGAGTAAGCACCGATAGGCAAGGTAGCACAACGACCTGTACAAGCAGGATGGTAGGGAGTGCAGCATCCTGAGCAAAACGTAGCATCTACAACTTTAGATGCGCAACCCCTGCAGATTTTCTCCGCAGAGAAAGTAATCTTAGACGTGTTTTTGTTCGAGGTCGTAGTGGTATAACTATGTCCAGATCTAGAGACACGTGGGCATGAGCGATGTTATGTGTGCTTTGAAGCTAGGAGCACGATAAATGTTCAAAAACTAAAAATACGTATATCTGAAACACTTTTCTCTATCAATGAATGATATACGTATATCTTAAACTGACAGCTCCAACTGATTTCATTTATTTTAAATCACTTACAGGTGCTAAACAACATCATATGACAGCTATATCCTATCCTTCGAATAGATGTTCACTGATAATCCTTTTTCTGTACTGGAACAATGTTTTTATCACTAAAAATCATGGACACCATTCACTGGCCACGTGGGAACTTCACTAATTTTTTGCAATAAGTGTTTTTGCAACAAATCCGTTATCCGCACCCCCTTCACACATACGAGGAATGTTAAGGGTCTCGAAATTCTTACTTCAGACACTTTTTTGGAATAAAATATGATGATTTACAATAGAGAAACAACCCGAAACACAGAGCGGCTTCACAGTACGACCGCACTCGGCGCCATCTTAGTAGCTTCAACTAAAAAAGATCAATTTTCAATTAAAAAGAGGTGAATCTTCAAAACGCAACCTGGCGGTTGGTAAACTTTCCTAGGTGGGGGAAATCCAAAATGTCTGCACGTCGAGGGCCCGAGGGCTGAACAATAACGCCAAATGCATGCGACGAAACTTAATTTTTTCAATAACTTGGAAAAATATCATTATTCACCATAAGTGTATTGAGAAATTATTGTTTATTTCTCACAAGCTATTCAGTTAATTAATAAAGTCTATCATTTGTGTTTGTAACGATTTTATCACGTGATTGAATGGATTTTGAGAAACAAAAAATAATATCTGGATACACTCATGGTGAAAAATAATTGTTTTCCAAGTTATTAAAAAAATTGTGTTTCGCCCCATGCATTTGGTATTATTGCTTGGCCCTCAGCATGCAGTCATCTTGTCAGCTGACGTAACAACAGGGTTGGTCAGTTACGCGTAGCTATCGAGTTTTTGCCGAATAATACGTTTTCTACGTAATATACGTCGGCATCCGTAGAAAGCCCAGTAAGTTACGTCCCAAGATGGCGGACATGCTAAATCCATCGACATATAGAAATAGACTGGTGACTCTGTGGGGGAAACGCGAATGGCATTTAGAAAGAGATGGGAAAGAGTGGTGGGAAACTTGTCTCTTTCTGGTCGAAGGTGATTGGTCTAGAACTTTTTCGACGGTTGAGACTTATAGACTGTACGCTTTCTCTTGATGGCCTCTTCGTCCGTGCCATGCCCATGCATTGTAAATATCGTAAACACGATCGTAAATAATATAATAAAATATAATGTGAATATATTTATTTGATTCGAATACTATAAAAAGAAGTAAGCTGTGAAAATGACAGTGACATGTATTGACATGCGCAAGGCCCCCGATTCATAATCGACGCTCCTGCAAGAGAAAGAGACAGATTGCCCAACACTTTCTCCCTTCTCTGTCTAATTGTCATTCGCGTTTCTCCCACGCAGTCACCAGTTAATTTCTATATGTCGATGGCTAAATTGTACACGAGCGGATAGGTTCAGTCCATGGATATAGGAATAGGAGGGGACTAGCGACATGCTTCCTAACTTGGACGCGGGGATTGTTACAAGGGGTAGTGGACCATGTTGGTTTGCAAAAGCAAGGGGAGTAGATGAGAGAAGAAGAACAGTCCACTCTTTCACTCGCAATACCGGTTTAGCAACACAAGATGGAAGACCGCCCCGCTCGTTATTTCGACCCCGTCACGACATGCCTAGTCCCCTCCTATTCCTATGTCCACAGTGCCCTTGTGAAGTTAGCACATCGATTTTCACTAATTTGGAAATATCTCATTTTTTCGGGTGCAAACATCACACTAGTACCAAAGATATGTTTACTAACGCGTTTCCCAAATAATGATGGGAGATTTAATTTTTGCATACGGAATGAACTCTGGGAGAAAATAAAACCAGCCGCCTGCACTTTCAGTGATGGCTGCGAATATCAGGTGCTAAAGCCTGGGACCTAGACTGATGTCATCGCTGACGAATTTTGGAGACAATAGAGAATGCCGTGTGCATTTTCCTATAAAAACCACCACGTTAATTCAGGGGCAGCTTTCTTAATAATCAGCGGAAAATGCAGGAGCCAAAAATGCGATAACACAATTTTGGGTGTTGTTTATAAGGAACCACTTAACGATGCAGATGTCTGGATGGAAGTGGCTGGACAGCAAGTTCTTCGTGAACGAGCAGCCAATTTAAGAAGAAAACTCGCAGTTCAAAATATGCACTTTGACGACGTGGAACCAGCAACCCTTTACACGAACGAGGTTTTAAGAAAAGTAGCTCAAGAGTGTAAGGATAGGGAAATCGGTGTTGATCCCAAGGACGGCAACAATCCTGTTCTCATCCTTCGAAAATTAAAGCATAGAGCTCGCTAAGCAGACACAATTAAGAAGATTAGTTTGGAACCATTTATTCTGATGTACATCTTGCCAGAATAAGTTTTGCTTTTTAAAGAGTACTCACCTCTGTTTAAAAATGATGTCTCAGTATATATTGATTATATACAGCCAGTTTCCTTATTCCGTTGGAAGTGGATGAAAATGTGAAGTCACCGAATATTTTCCTCTTCGAAATAGTCATTAATTTGTTTAACGTGACTGCGTATCAGTGTGCAGATGCTTTTATCCACGCAGGACGTCAATACCATACTGTATTTTTTAAATGTATGGTTGATCAAAGTTGGCATCATTCCTAAACAGTCAGTATCCGAGTACTCTAGAGCTCTTTTAGCAGCAACTTGTCTTTCATTCAACTGCGTTTCTCTAGAAGATTATATCCGCGACTGCTTTTCAGCTCTACAAGACAAAACTAAAATTGATTGTCCTTTTCCTACTATGGTCAAAATAGACGTAAGAAAATTTAATATCAATATTTTGCCGCCTAAAGTGCTTCACTCCAGACAAGAAACCTGTCAAAGATTTCATCATCTGATGCGTGGCTTTATTTGTGTCATGTAAACATTTTAAACGATTTGAAGAAATCTTACTTTTGACGTTAACTGTGAGTATACACCAATTCGATGACAATATTCATGGTAGCACTTTACCCTCTCCCGCTGAAGCAACTCGACCGCAGTTGCTGCATTATATTGTAAATGAGAAACATCTACCAATAAAATTAATACCGGACAAGAGTACGAAAGAGTTCAAACGAACGATTGAGAAGCTGTCTTCCACGGGAATAGATGTGGAAAATCCCAATTTTTTTTTAAATGTGGAACCCGGCTCAGCGGATGTGACTGTCGGCGAACGAATGACAAATTTAAAGACCAAAGCTGAGAAGGTTAGGACACTGAAAATGGAAGAGTAAACGCGTGTTACCTGCTTCAATCTTATCAGCACTTGTTAAGACTCGGTCCAGAATTCGTTATATGGTCAGCAGTGATGATAGAATTTTTTTAATTGAAACAAATAAGAGCGACAAGCTGCTTCGTGGAAGGTGACTTTGGGGAGTTGAAAAATGGTATTCCGAGAGGTGTATACAGATAAGTTCGAGCGGATAAGCTCTTTAGGATTCATTTTGAGGCACTCTAAGTCTCTTCATGCTGCCGGAAATGAAAACGAAGAGACTCCTAATAGTGACACTGTTTTTACAAAAGTTCCCATTTCATGCAATTCAATCATCAAATAGACTGAAAGTCTCGCAGCAGACCAATTTTCAAAATCAGGTGTAAATGTGGAATATCCAGCGAACCCTGATTTGTATGAGAGAGAAAACTGGAGAAACAAAGGAGAAAAAGAAGATGTAATATTAGCAGGCAACATTATTTTTTCTGATCTTGATTCGCAGCATCAGAATTTAAAGAAAGCGTGCCTCACTGATCATTCTCATTCACTCATTACCACCGAACCGAACTTTCCAGCAGCAGAAAAGGATTCCATCGCCCCAATAGAAGTCAGAATCAAAGGAAAAAAAAACTCGAAACGGAAACTTCAGCCTGCAGAGAGTAAACCCAGCAAATTCTTCCAGGCTTGTCCAGATATTATAATACAACAAAATGCAGCGGTTTTTTTTTCGCGCTGTAGGTTTTCAGGAAAATAAAAAAAATTGCTTTCAAGGAGTTCCATTATGGCTCCCATTGAACTTGAAAATAGGATTATTTTATTAAATTAACCTGTCGATTCGATTCTATTGTCCAAACACTGGCAGCAGCCGCTATGGACAATCCAGACTATTGTAACAACATCGAAGATTCCACTAACTTAACCTGCAAATTTTTAATCGAGTCAATTAGATCTGGAGCTGTAGGAAAAATTTACGTTGACAGGTGCTCGATTCTGAAGCACTTTGTGAACGAATTACACCCGGCTACAACTGAATTGACGTATAATGGAACTAAACCACCCAAATTTTTAACTACAATGCGTGTTGACTGCAACATCACGGAAATGTGGTCATTTTTATTGGAAAACATGCCAAGCTTGTACGACTTTCAACATTGCGATTGTAGATACGTTAATGTCAAGGCAGTTTCTTCTCTGTTTCTTAATAATTCAATAATTGAAGCAGGAGGCTTCAAAAATCTGAAAAGTGCCATCTTAGTCACTTTAGAAAACGAAGACACATGCAAATGCAAGCACCCCATTTCACACAATATAAACATAAATGGACACGTTTTCATCGAGGCTGATGTAAGAAAATCGGGGAATGTTAAAGTACCATTGCAGACTAAAGTGACAGACTTTGCAAAGTACATTAGTCTGTATCAAGAAAAACTCAGGTTGGTTGAACTACTTTTATACTTTATTGTTTTTATGCTACATTAATCTCAGTTGAATAAGGTTTTTTTTAATACCCTTCAGATATGGGCATTTGCCTGGAACCTTTCACTTTACAATAAAAAAATAAATAAATGATAAAATTTTTATAGGAACAACATTGAAAATTTGACTATATCTAAAAGTACTTATTACCATTTTTTTAAATCATTAAAACTACTTTAATATCTTTGAGGGGCATAAAAGTGAAAGGTTCTAGACCTGTAAGTGTAAAAAAGTGTAGTGCTTGTGGTGTCACATTTACGCAGAAAAGCTCACTAAATAAAGATTGTAGAGAAGTGCATGGTGTCATTCAACCGAGGATTTGCTCTGTGTAAGTACAAATTAAATTTGTAATTTATACATTTTTAGTAGTCCTCTATAGATTTAGTCTAAAGAATGTAATCGTTTAAGTTATTTTAAATTCTAACTGCAAAAGTTATTTTATTTTAAATAAGTCGGGCAGACCAGGGCAAACCCAATCTACGTTCTGTACGGAACGCATTGCAAAATCTCCCTGATAAAACGTTTTGTTTTTTAATGATACACAATTCTCTCATTTTAAATAACTCTGTTTTATACATGCAAGCAATGTAGTATGCTGTTCTTGGATAGTTTTCGTAAATCCTGCCTTCCGAAGAGAGTTAGCGATTGCTTCACTTGTTACATCTTCCTAACCTTTGTTTAATTTAAAGATCGCTTCTCGCAGATTATTGTCACGATCTTTCTTGCCTTCGTCCATGAAGTTGAGTACTTCGGTCATTTCGTAAATTTCGGCTGTGGGGAGTTGTGGTCCACCGTTAGTGGGGAGTCGTGGGCCAAACGTTTTTAATGCGTATTTCAATTTTTGAAGTGAACCTTCTTTTCTCTTGTTCTGAAAAGTGATGTTAGAGTGAATTTAGAATGTCAATTGTGTTGAAACAATGAATGTCAATCGGAACAACACAGTTTACTGCAACATGTGCGATCGTGCGGCGCACTTGGAATGTGCCAACATGAGGACCGGATATTACACGTGCATACATTGTGAATCAGAATAATTTTTTGTTAAACTTTTTAAAATCATTAATTTTTATTTACTGCAACTTTAATAAACATAAACTACTGGAATATGCTATTTTCTTTTCTTTTTTGTCATGGCCCACAACTCCCCACCAAAATCACAAATATCGATCTTGATAAGATTTACGTCATCCTAAATATTTCTCGCGCATTAACGAATGTTATTAATTGTGGTATCCAGTTGATACACTGAGAAGTTTACTACAAATGCCAGTTCATACATTGACAAATTATCGATGTTCAGAGAAGTTATGCCTTGAAAACAAAGCGTGGCCCACAACTCCCCACTCTCCCCTATTTTTTCAAATATCGTGTATTTCAAGAGAAAAGGGGAAAAAGGGGAAGTTTTTTGAGAATAGGGTGAAAAGGGGGAATTTAAAGAAAAAAGGGGAAACTAAGAAAAAAGGGAAGATTGTGCACTCTGTATATTATATATATTTTTATGTTTAATTTGTTAAGCGATTTATAATAAAAATGAAAATATTTTTAATTTGATTACTTAAAAAAATTGTATGGCTTCAAACTGAAATGCTCTTATATATTGATATAAATATATATTTTTTCACTCATTAATCTTGTCAATCAGTTTTTAATAGATTATTCTTTCCAATCATCATAAGTGTTTTCAATAATATATTCAATAAATAATTTTTCTCCAATTCTAAATTATTTTGATGCAATGTTTACATTAATTTATTCATATATAATTTATTATAAATAAATTATATATAAATATATATTCTTTAGAGAGAGAGGAAATTTCTAGAGGAATTAATAAAAAAGTGTATTAAGAGGCTAATTATTAAGGCTTGAATTTTATTTTTACTATTATTAACTGAACAATATCAATAAATGTTTAAAATTTGTAACAATTACAATTGTTTATAAAATTAATTGATTACATCAGCAAAATAAACAATAGAAAAATATGAATACAATTCAAACTGTTTTCAAAATACTCATCTTCATATGCAATTTCCTAATAATCAATTACATTTTTTCATGCATTTTTTATTATTAATAATTACAGCTGCGCTAATTGTTACTAAAAACGGTGTTCTCTTTTCATTTGTATAAAAAGTATCAAGTTTTAAATGAATTTAGGTATTTTTGCTATACATAACAATGCAAACACGGGCCTACGCGTTCGGAACGCCATCTATTGGATTTATTTGAACTACGATACCCCTCCGGATTAGGGATGGGGAGTGACCGAAGTTGACGCCGACCGACCCTGTCATCTGACCGATTTCATGAAATTTCACGGTAATCGGTGAAATCATTGAAATCGTTGAAATCATCTAATATATCGATATTGAAACGCTTTTTATCAATAGATTGTTACTGGAATATTGCATGTGTGACTTATGTTGTTTTCAGGTCGCAAATGTGGAAAATAATACAAAAATATATAAATAAGTTGTATTTGTGAATCCTAACCTTCAAAAGTGTAAGTATAGGCGGAAAAGTTTGAATCAGTGCAGCATAGGGAATTAATTTCAATGTATTAAATAAGTGTTAAATAAGTAAACAAAATGTACAATTGTGGAAAAGTTTTTAATGCATACATTTTTAAAAGAAGTACATATGCAATAGTTAAATTCTGTTTATATTTGAAGTGATATTTGTAATGCATATATTATAGAAATTAGGGAAGTCATATTGTAAAAAAATTACAAGAGGAAAAATCGGGGAATATTGAAAATGAATTTTTAGTTTTCATGAAATTCTACAAGTTTGTTTAAATTTAATTGTTTGGGTGAAAATTTAACCACATAACTCTTTAAAAAGTCATATTTTTTTGTTCGAAAATGCAACTTGGTTCAATATTCGTGTTTTTTAATAGAAAATTCCTCCATTGAGCAAAAATTTATCTTTTATGGTATCAAAGTCATCTTTTTTGTTGAAAAAATAACTATTTAGTTCAATATTTATCATTCTTGGATGAAAGCTACCTATTTGTTGAAAATTCAACTTTTCAAGCTGATAATTCAACTGCCTTCTAAAAAATTCTTTTTCTGTTAAAAATTTAACTGTTTTTCGAAGTTTAATCTCTTTTATTTAAAAATTTAAATATTTCGTCAAAAAGTCGTCTTTTTTATCGAAAATTTAACCGTTTTGTCGAATTTGTCGTTTTGCATAGAAAATTCGTCCTTGTGGATTGAAAATTAATCTTTAATGGTGAAAAAGTAATCTTTTTTGGTCAAAAATCCAATTATTGCCTGAAAAATTATTCTGCCTTAAAGGAAATACGTCAATTTTCAGAAAAAGGCCCTTTTTCGTCGAAAATAAATAATTTTCCGTAAAATAAATTATTATATATATAATATTTATTATTTCTAAGTAAATTTCTATTGCTGATATACATATATGGAGTCTTCCATCTAACCAAAAAAAGGGTTGTGCGGTTCGTTACTTGTAATCTTATAGTTAAAAAATTAATTATTACACAATACGTAATTTTGAGTAAGTTATAAATAATAAAATTTATTTATGAAAGATTAATTTTTAATTCAAACACTTTTACTGCTCTTTTTAAAATATACCTGTATACGTGTACTTATACTTAGTTTACTGCTCTCCAGTAAACAAAATAACACTTAAATGTTTTATTATTTTTGATTGTATTAGAAGTTGAAACACGACACCAAATTGTTTCGAAAATTTAACTCATTGAAATTATCAATCATGGAGAATAGACATAAGGAGACCAAAGTAGTGTAACCGAAAATGAGCAAATTTTTGTTGTATGATAATCTTTACAATACTTCCCGTTCCCGTGCCAGGCGCTAGTGTCGCACGCGTATTGAGTGGCGGCTGTTTTTTTGTTGTTAACATTGACAGATTCTGAATTATTCACGATAGTAATATGTGATTTACAGAGGTAAATTGTCATTGACTTAAAAAAAGAGTTGAATATTTTAAATAATTTTATCCACCGCGAAACATCTTTTTTTGATGTGTGTGTGTGTGTAACTGTAGAGATCCTGCAATGGACGAGAAAGGTACTTTTGAATTATTGCGCTAACGAATTAATATAACCTTTGCGTTATAAACATTTAAATAGAGAATAATTGAGATTTAAAATGATTAAAATGATGAATGAATTAAATGATTAAAATGATTTAGGAATTTTGTATTTATGCTTGAGCCTTGAGGTTATATTTACACGGACCAGGACGGCGGCCATCTTTACGCGTACCACACTAGCGCCGCGCTCGAGAAGATCTAGCATTTCGATGCGTTATTGTACATCCGACAGAAAAATGTTCGTTTTTGGTGAAGTCAATGTACAGGACTTTGGTCTCCTTATGTCTATTCTCCATGTTATCAATGTTCACAATTCAAAACTTCGCGGAACTTTATAGGTTATGTTGTCACAAAACTGTACTTTTTTACATTCCAAGCTCTTATTTCACATCGACTGTCAATAAAACTTCTTCCATTTACTGTTGAAACGTATCTCACGATTCATTATACTTGAAATATATCTAGTTTTTGCGTAATTAGATGATTTCATCGATTTCACGCTGACCGTCAGGTGACGGTGAAATTTCATGAAATCGGTCAGATGACGGTCACTCCCCCCATCCCTACTCCGGATGCTAAGAGAACAGAAAGAGTGCGATGCATAGGGCTGGTTCAAATCAACCGCCCGAACCTAATAAAAGATGGAAGGGTAGTCGGGTCTAACTAGGGAGCCGTCTGATTGGTTGACTTTTTTTTACATGCGCGTGGCGCAACCATAGTTTGTTGGATCATGGTTTAAACGGTCGAGTGGGGGTAACTGGATGGAATTAGAACTTCGAAAACGTCACGTCGTAGTATTGATAGTAAAAAAAAAATAAAAATACTGATTCTGTCAAATAGAGCCTACAACCTTGAATATATGCATGGTTACTGGATTTGTGAATAATTGGAAGAAACTCCACACAAAGTGACGCAGCAAGTGATAGTGAAAGATTTGACTTATTGACTGTCAAAAAGCAGTTCTACACAAATTTTATTCGCTGAATTTTCACTAAAAATAAGATTCATAATGAAGAAAAAGGTAGGAATTTAGTTAATTAGAAGTGACAAATAATTCTTTAGAGGTTGTGATTCTTTATCTGACAGTTTTTTAGTGTTGGAAACGCCTCTTTTGATTTGACGATTGTTTTCAAAAACTTGTATTTTTTCTTTTTTTTTTTTTAGGTTTTGTTGATGGGCAAAAGTGGCTCAGGAAAGACGAGCATGCGAAGTATAATATTTGCCAATTATATTGCCCGAGATACTCGTCGTTTGGGAGCTACGAGTAAGTTTTTGTCGTTTTTGTTTATGTTTTTTTTTTAACAAACTTGCATCTATTTGTTTTTAAGGTTATTTATATATAATTTTCATAAGATTCTTGAGAAAATTCACAACGATTTCGGAAGATTTCTGTTATGTCAAATCAAAATTTTACCAGTAAAGTTGATTTACAACCAAATAGTTGAAATTTTAATCAAATTCTTTCATCCTTGACAGGAAAAGATTAATTTTCTACCAGTTGCATTTTTAAACAAAAAGATAAATTGGTTTCTAAAAGAGACCAATTTTCTAAAAAAAAAAAGTTGAATTTTTTGCCAAGAAGCTTAATTTTCTACAAAGAAAGACAAATTTTCAACGAAATATTTACATTTTCAAGAAAAAATTATGAATTATGAACAAAAATGCCATAGTTGGTATTTCAGTGAAAAATATTTTTAATTAAAAAAAAATATCTATTTTGAATCAAAAATAGTTTCATTCATAAAAAAGAAAACGAATTTTCAACCAAATAGTTGAATCCTGAACCGAAAATGATTCATTTTCTACCTGTTGCATTTTTAAAAAACGAACAAAAATTAAATTTTTTCTGAAAAAGGCAAATTTTCTACCAAAAAAAGACAAATTTTCAACGAAATAGTTACATTTCCAAGAAAAAATTATGAATTATGAACGAAAAATATTATAGTTGATATTTCAATCAAAACCTACATCAGTTAAAAAAAAAGATTTTGATTTTGAATAAACGGTTGAATTTATCCAAACAAGACGAGTA